>APFE031062127.1:128750-153526 GCA_000404065.3 Pinus taeda | reverse complement strand
TTCCTGTTTTAGAATATAGAGAATAAATAATCTGTCCAAACAGCTTAATCTTGGCAGATTTTAGATAGGTAGAGAAGCAAGGGTGCTCAACAGCTTAATCTGAGCCCCTGGAAGAAATAAGTGTAGATATAGATAGGAGAAAAGTGCAAAAGAAAAGGTTGAAAAGCTGGGTCTGCAAGTCTAAGTGCACCCAAACCAAAAGAAGAAAAAATGTTAGATAAGTAGGCTGGGTAGGTAGTTTTGAGGTTGCAGAATGGTGATTTGTGATCAACTCCACAATTTCAAAGTGTTATATTTATACAGATCATAGTTATCAGGCAGTTCCCATTTGAAGGACTTCAAGCGAGGCATGACTAACTTCCCCTTCTTCTTCTTCCTGAATTCATTAACTAACTTCCCCTAAAGAGATCAAGATCTGCTTGATATATCTTAATTTCATCATTTTCCATATCATTTGCCTTGGTAAAGATCTGCTTTACTCAAGGAGGGTCCATACTTTCTCTACAAAGTTCTATCTCCCCTTCACAGCCTAAGATCTCTGAAACTTAGCGCTCTTCTTGTCATTTTCATATTAACTACTGACATTATTATTTAACTCCCTATATATTTCCCATCCCCCTACTAAAACTATGTTAATAATTCACCTATGTAAATATCCCCTCCCCCTGGTTGAAACATAACCATAACTATCTCTTTGGGAATTACTAAGTCACCTGGATCTTAGTAAGAACCCTCATCCCTGCACAATTCTCCCTCTAAGGTGTTTGGAGTCCTTCCAAAACATAAAAAACCCACTTCAAATCCATTAACAAACCCCCCGCGCATTGCATTTTGGAAATTATTAAGGTTTGATTAATAATTAAACAAAGCGCCGAAACATCACACCATTTCCTAAAGTTTAAACCCACCTACGCCGCGAAAAATTAAAAAATTAACACGCGCGCTGTTCTGCTAAACCCCGCGCACCTTCTCCTCCCGTCCACCGTCGGATCGCCTCCCCCAGATCCGACGGCTCTTATACACATCGGGCGCCCTTTTGTGTGTGTCCGTTAGCACTCGATGTCCGACGGTTTTACCGTCGTACACCGAGACAGCTGGCGGCTTCCCATTGCATCGGGCCGCCCCTGACAGAAACCACCTCCGTACCAAAGGTGGTCCGATGCCATGCCAAAACCGCCCTCCTCTCACGTAACAGGGGCGCCGCGTCACCCCGCCACGTCGCCTCCACCTCACCCCTCCCTGCTTGCGCCTAGCCCACGTCACCCTGCCACCGTGTCCCGCCACGTCACCCCGCCGTACTGCCACGTCACCCTGCTGACATCAACATGTTGACGTCATATCCGTACCAGAGGGTCCCACTGTTGACATCATCCACCGTACCACTGACATCATGCTGACGTCAGCAGCTTAAAAAACGGAAAAACACGCAAGCGCAAAAATCAGGCTTCGGAGCTCCGGAATGAGAAACAGAGGCAGTTTTCGATGTGCGATTAGCTCAAAAGTGCTAATCGCGCATCGCTACGGGAAATAGGCGGAAATGGAGAATCTTTAGGGAATCTTTTGATTCCTCGGCCAATTTTGCACCGAAAAAGGCAGAAAAAGCCCGATTTTGATAAATTAAGCGTATCAGAAGACAGAAAGAGACCAGGTTAAGAGGTTAAAGAGTATCAGATCAAATATGCAGCCAAAATCATGTCAAAGAGTATCAGGAAGAATCAGAAAAGATCTTTCAGCGGCCCAAAGCAGATAAACATTAAAGACTCTCCAACAAAGTCAAAGAAAACGGTGGAGCCATTTAAAATCTCAGCTACTGCACATTAAACTCACATAAGATCGGTGCTGCAAATTCCAAAGCACAGTTATTACAGGAGCTCTGCACCAAGCCACAAAGGACACCACATTAACTCACTTTGATCCAGCTACCTCTGGCGCAGCCTAAAAAGATTTACTTGCATTTAATTCCAGCAACAGTTAGGTTTTACAAAGATTTTTCCCGCAGACCTATTTAGGTCAGTTGTAATAAATAATTCAGATATTTTACCTATATATACCACCCTGAACAATGCAGAAAGGGTTGGTTGGTTTTTTGTTAGTCAGATATTATGCTTTGAGCAATGACTCGCACTGTAAGTTTGATAACTTCTATAATCAAAGACTGCTTACAAGTTTTGGAGAATGAATTGTGCACTGTGTTTAAATGTTTGAAGAGTGACCATGGAATTCCTGTGCTGATACATGACTCAATAAGTGTTTCTTACCTCTGTTTTCCATTCATATATCATTATCTAAGCAGCAGAAAGAAAGATTAGCTTAGAACTTGTTAATTACACTCTATGTTCAATTTCTGCTGTTACTCTATGTTTTCATCTGTTTTAGGCATGAATATGAATTCCCTTTGGCTCATATTTGCCCTGATTCACCATATATGACAGTTATCCAGGGATTCTTAACTGCCCCTAGATAGAGCTCATTTTCCTTCCTTCTGTCAAGCTGACTGAGAGATTCTTAATTGCCTCTCATTCCTTGCAGTTCGCTCCATCTCTTTGGTTTGAAGTTTGTTTCATGTGCAGCTACCCCGCTCCATATTCCTCTTGTGATCAAGAAAGCCTTTATGCAGTGCTACTCCTTGACTCCACGCCCAATGGTTTGAAACTTATCATCCAATGCATGCCTTTATGCTTGAAAGCATTTCTCTTCTACTCAAACACCATTCAAAACTAAACAAAACCCACTGAACCCAATAGCTAGCCTAAAATCAGCATTAACAAAGCTAAATTATTAAGAGAGAGCCCTCTTTGATTGCAGGTGGGCTAGAACCTGCAATCCAAAGATTGGTTTGTGGTTACCTCGGCCGTATCCCTTTAGGAGCCAAGGGACAACCTGAGTAATAACATAATGGCGACTCCGCTGGGGACTTCCCCAGATAATCTTACAAAACCAGTCTGCAGCTTCACAGAGGAAGAAACCGACCTTTAAAAGTCTCGGTCGACCTGTGTTCTTAGAAAATTTCCAGAAAAACAAGCTAGAAGCTGGCTCCCAAGAGAAATCCACGATATACACGGTCAAATCCAGACCCAAATCGCCCAACTGCTTTTGAAAATCCGAATTTATCCCCAAGATCATTAGAAAACAAGAGCAACAAGAAGACCCTACTGCGTCCAGTCCTGAAACAGTCCACCCAAGCTGTGTTCCAACCCCTATCAAAGTCCTATTTCGTTCAGCCCCAAGTTCTCCTTGTTCCTCATCCACTTCTCCAGGCACTTCTTCCTCACCTCCATTTGCTGCAAATACTACCACTGTAACTCCTACTATCCCAGCTGTCCCAGTTGTTCCTCTCATCCCGGTTGTTCCCCTCATCCCTGTTAATATGGCTAACAAATATGCACCTTTACAGTTGCCTCCAAATCCCGGGGCTATGCCTCAGGATTCTCAGACCAAAATAACATATTTCGATGGCACAAGTGCCTGCACAGCCCTCCAACATACAAAGAAAATGTAGGATTACTTTTGAGAGCTATGAAATTGACGAGGATAGCGTGAGAATGAAAATCTTTGTTCAAAGTCTAACAGGCGACGTTAGGACTTGGTTTAGAGCACTTCAAGCCACTTCCATAGGAGACCTATAAGCCTTATACCGGTTGTTTATCAGCAGATCAGAGAAAAAGAAGGACCCCCTGCACATACTATCCGAATATGACAACATCAAAAGAGGCCCTCAAGAGACTGTCTTGGACTATTGTGCAAGATTTAACAATGTTTACAACGCAATACCACAGAACTTCAGACCTCCACCTGATCTTGCTTTGTATAAGTTCCCTGATGGTTTTGATGCCGAAATGGCTTATCAGTTAAGGGAAAGAGCCCCCCAAAGCCTTGCAGAAATGCAAAATGTTGCTGTTAGTGTGGAGGCAAATCTAATTGCCAAAAGGAACTGAGCCAGAACTGAGAGAAGAACCACCTTCAAGGAAGAACCCTCAGCCTTCGATCAGAAGCTAGATGCTATTATCAGTGGCATCCATAGGCTGGGAAACAGAGCAGAAAACGTTGAGAGGAAAACTTCATGGGAAGGACAACAACCCAATGCCATAAGGAATCCAAACTTCAAAAAAAATCAAAACCCAAACGCTAGAAGGGCTAGTCCCGACCATGATATTAGGCCTCTTTTCCAAGAGAACTATGCGGAAGCATCCACATCTAGTGAGCCCACAGATGAGACTCACATGAACTTGATAGATTCAAAAAATGAGCAACAAATTTTTCTAACTTAGGAAGACCAGGACTACCAAGATGTGAATCAATTTCAAACTAAGTCTGGTGAGTCTTTTGATTTCAAACAAGGTTATGATACTGCTGTATATGAGGTGAAAAAACAGTATAAGTTGAGAACAAGGACCGTTGATGTCCCTGCACCTAGCAGAACAAAAGAGAGCAAACAACCCAACAAAATTAAAAGCAAGGTGATCATAATTGAACCAGCAGATACAACTATCCCAAACCCACACCAAGTGACTGTAGAAGACATGACATACATGCAGCCTTCTATTGACCAACCTCTGCCTCCTTCTTCCTCAAAAGAAGAGGGAAGCAACATTCCCAAAGATCTTCCCAAAACAGACATACCACAAGCTGTCATTCATCATAATGTTGACATTCAAAAAGAGAAACCTGAAAACATCCTTGACAACGAAAAAAACGCTACTGCTAATCCAAGGATTCCGCTGGAGAAACCATTTAACTTAGAAACAGAGATTGGCAAACTCAAAATATCTATTCCCCTCTCTGAACTTGCCAAGCATGATGTCTATAGGCAACAAATTCAAAGGTCACTTCAAATGCCGCAGGTCAGGGATGATGTAAATGTTTTAGACGATACCCCTGAGCTGTTGTTTGGTCCAGAAGTTAATGGGAAATCAACATATGGACCTGTTCCACCCTTTTATGTCAGTTTGCACATACATGAAAAAATCTTGCACAATGCTATGTTTGACTTAGGTGCCTCACATAACCTTATGCCCAAAGCTGTGATGAAAAAGCTAAACCTTGATGTCACAAGACCTTACAAAGATCTATACTCCGTTGACTCTAGTCAAGTCAAATGTTCAGGTTTAATCAAAGACCTTTGTGTGTCTCTAGTCCAATTTCCCAACAAGACAATCCTAATGGATGTAGTAGTTGCTGACATTCCCGCAAAGTATGGTATGCTCCTATCAAGATCATGGGGAGAAAAAATACAAGGATCCCTTCACATTGACCTCTCTTATGCCACTATATCTGTCTTTGGGCAACCAAAGAGACTGTATAGGGAAACATTGATGAAGTATGTGGTAAGTAGTGAAAAAAAGCCCCAAAATTTTCCAATTTACGCAATTCATTATGATATCGATTCTTTTATTTTATTGAATGATGACACTAGTCCTTCAACTGATGAGAAGCTTTTAGCCTTAGAGCAAGAAACATGCATCAATGAGGAATCAAGTTCCAATACCCATGAAATTATCACAACAATCGAGGCAACCAACAAGCAAGAAAAACATCCCGAAACAGAAATTGTAAGTCTGCCCAATCCTCAAATAACTGAAACTTTTCATACAAACCAAAGACAAGAAATTACATGGTATCTAGAGTTTGATGGTTCTGTCAACAAGTTAGGAGCAGGGGCAGGGGTATGGATTCATAATACACATGATAATCATGCAGAAGGCCATGCCTATAGATTAAATTTCAGGTGTACTAACAACATGGCAGAGTATGAAGCTCTTCTCTTAGGCCTTAAATTGCTCAAAGCCCTAGGAGCTGCAAAAGTGTCCATTCTAGGTGATTCTGATTTGATTATACAACAAATAAAAGGTAACTTTGTTACCAATGACAATAGAATGAGAGCTTATAGAACTGCTGCCACAGAAATACTTAGGTCCTTCAATGAATCCAAGCTGGCCAAAATTTCAAGAGAACATAATATTCATGCTCACAGCCTAGCAACTTTTGCTAGCACATGCAAGCTCCCCTTTGAGCCAAACCACCATTTCACTGCTGAGATAAAAGATAGACCCTTGGCCCCTAACAATGTTAAGGATTGGCAAGTGTTTCAAAATGATGCCCAGATTAACAATTTCCTTACTCTTGAGGGCGAATTTTCGAATACAAATATTGACATGGACGCCATAAATGATCCCCAACAACTAACAGAAGAAAATCAGCAGGCTGTAATAGCTGCAACAGCTAAACAAATTCTCAAGCCAACTGTTTTTGATAATGCAAACATACAAGAGTTGAAACATATGCATTTAGAAGAAACAGCGAAAGCTGAGGCTGAGTTCATTGACCTAAAGGATAAATTTTTGCTTGCTGGACTAACTCCATTAGAAGACATGTTTGATGATAATGATGTGCCCAAGAAACAAAAAATGGAGCCTATAAATGCTGCTATTGAAGAACATAACATAGGGCAGACAAGCCCAAAGTGATTAAATTATCCAAAAATCTGCCTCTTGATCAAAAACCAAAATATGTGGATTTGTTTAAAAAATTTCAAGATGTATTTGCTTGGAGTTTTGAGGACTTGAAGTCCTATGACACCTCAGTAATTCAACACACCATTCCCTTAAAACCAAATAAAAAACCGTTCAAACAGAAACTTAGAAGAATCAACCCCATGCTTCTTCCTCTCATTGAAAAAGAAATAAAGAGAATGTTTGAAGCAGGTATCATTGCACCCATCAGATTTTCTGAATGGGTATCCAATTTAGTTCCCACAAGGAAAAAAACAGGAGAGATCAGACTGTGTGTAGACTTGAGAAATTTAAACCAGGTCTCTCTAAAAGATCACTATCCTTTGCCCAAAATGGACCACATCCTACAAAGAGTAGTGGGGTCATCTAGAATTTCCTTACTAGATGGATTTTCAGGATTTAATTAGATACTTGTTCACCCGGATGACCAAGACAAAACAACCTTTACCACACTGTGGGGAACATTTAAGTATGTTAAAATGTCTTTCGGGCTAAAACACGCTGGTGCTACCTTTCAAAGGGCAATGGATATTGCATTTGCCAAAGAGATATATGATTTCCTTGTTGTTTACCTTGATGACCTAACCCCTTTCTCCAAATCTGACCAAGAGCACCTTAAGCATCTAAGGAAAATTTTCATGACATGCAGGAAATATGGCATTTCCTTGAATCCTAAGAAGTCCCTGTTTTCCCTTGAGGAAGGCAAGCTTCTAGGCCATATCATATCAAAAGACGAGATTAGAATTGATCCTGAAAGAATTCAAGCTATCCTCCAAATCCCATATCCAAGAAACATAAAGGAGCTACAAGCATTCCTTGGAAAGATCAATTTCCTAAGGAGATTTATCCCAAACCTAGCCGAGCTAATAAGGCTACTGAGCAACATGTTAAAAAAGGATGCCAAGGTAAAATGGTCTTTTGAAACCAAGCAAGCTTTTGAGAATATCAAAACTGCCTTGACTCAAACGCCTGTCCTCACCAGTCCGCAATTCGACAAAGATTTCATCTTTTTTTCTTTTGCATCTGAGCACACCATAGTCGCTATCCTTTTGCAGAAGGATGATCAAGGTAATGAAAAGCCAATTGCCTTCTTTAGCCGAGCCTTAAGAGATGCACCCTTGAAATATCAGATTATGGAAAAACAGGCTTATGCCCTGGTCAAGGCCATCAAAGACTTAAGAATTTACATCTTATACTCCCATGTGATCGCCTATGTCCCAAACTCTGTTGTAAAAGATATATTGACTCAAGAGGGACTAGAAGGCAAAAGGGGCAAGTGGATTGCCAACATTCTTGAATATGACATTGAGATAAAACCTACCAAGCTGAAAAAAGGGCAAGGGTTAGCCAAATTAATGTCCGAAACAAATTTCCAAGCCTTAGACATTAATCAACTGGACGATGAACCGGAGCTGGTGACTCCACAGATCAGTGAAACCTTTTTGCAATCCCCATGGTACGCTGATATTTGCTTTGTATTGTTAAACCTGTGTGCTCCCCCAAGATTGTCCAGGACCAAGAAGAGATTTTTAAGGATGAAATCATCAAAGTTTTGTGTCATAGATGGTGCCCTATTTTGGAAAAATCATGAAGGAATATTGCTTAATTGTTTGACTATGATTGAAACCAACAACATCATGAAAGAGTTCCATGCAGGGGATTGTGGAGGACACTTATATTGGAAGTCCAATGCTGACAAGATTTTAAGGGTTGGTTATTATTGGCCCTCTCTATTTGCAGATGTCAAGAAATTTGCTGTTTCATGTCACAAATGCCAAATCTTTGAAGGGAAAAGAAAACTGCTGCCTTTGCCCCTTAAGCCCATTTCAACCGAAAAGCCTTTTCAACAGTGGGGTCTTGACTTCATTGGAGAAATTCATCCATCTTCCTCAGGCCAGCACAAGTGGATTTTACCAGCCACTGATTATTTTACTAAGTGGATTGAAGCCATCCCATGTAGACAAGCCAATGACTCCACCATTATCCAATTCCTTGAGAGCAATATCCTTGCCAGATTTAGTTGCCCTGAGAAAATCATCACTGACAACGCTGCTGCCTTCAAATCCAAAAAGATCATCAATTTCTGCCATAAATTCCACATTACCTTGGGCCACTCTACAGCTTACTACCCTCAAGGTAATGGCTTGGCTGAATCATCCAACAAAAGCCTCATCAATATCATTAAGAAACTACTAGAGGAAAACAAAAAGAACTGGCACAGGAAACTCACAAATGCTCTGTGGGTAGACAGGCTTTCAACCAAGAAATCCATTGGGATGAGCCCTTATGAGCTGGTATATGGCATGGAAGCCTAATTTCCTTCATCTTTGGGCATTCCTACTATTAAGCTGTTACAGGAAATTCAGGCTGAACCAAATGACATGCAGAGAATAGTTAATCAAACCATTCATCTTCAGCAAACTAGAGAACAAGTGTATGACAGAGCTCAAATGTTGCAAGAGAAGCTCAAAAAGATGTTTGATAAGAAAGCTAAAGCAGAGGATTTCTGGGTTGGCAGCAAAGTTCTAAGGTGGGACTCACGAAGAGAGGACAAAGGTAAACATGAAAAATTTGATTTTCTTTGGAAAGGTCCATACATTATCAGCGCAGTGCAAGGCAATAACACATATTTTCTCAAGTCCCTAGATGGCATCACAACTGAAGAAGGCCCTGTTAATGGCCGAATGCTAAAGCATTACCATGATCCCTTTTGATTAAGAAAGAACAGGCAGTGTTATTTTCTGTACATAAATGTTGTATATATCAGCACTTTATTTTATTTTTGTAATAGTCCAGATACTAAAGCACGCAGAAGAGAGTAGGCTGTGCTTCACAATTCACTAACATATCAGTTGAGGGAAAGTGCTGTTTGCAGTCCAAAAGTTCAAATCACTCTATCAGTTTGCACTAAGAAGTTTCAATGCACAGCAATAACAGAAGATCAAGGCAGTCTGACCTACTGTTTTTGGCTTTTCACAAGGAGAATCCATCCCCTAGTGGAGCCACTGTTAGCCTCCTGCTGCAGCACGTTACTCATATTTCATGATTGGCATTTTTACAGGCCAAATATGTCATACTTTGCATACTGCAATGCTTCATATTTTCTAAAAGACACCAAACAAAGAGGCCATGAAAGTGTGCTAGTCCAAGTTCAACTGCTGCATTCCAATTTTGAAGAGTCATTTCATTTTTGTACAATTTTCAGCTAAAGGGAGGTCCAAACAGCTTAATCTTGGTCTCCCTAGGTTTCAATTTCCTATTTTAGAATATAGAGAATAAATAATCTGTCCAAACAGCCTAATCTTGGCAGATTTTAGATAGGTAGAGAAGAATGGGTGCTCAACAGCTTAATCTGAGCCCCTGGAAGAAATAAGTGTAGATATAGATAGGAGAAAAGTGCAAAAGAAAAGGTTGAAAAGATGGGTTTGCAAGTCTAAGTGCACCCAAACCAAAAGAAGAAAAAATGTTAGGTAAGTAGGCTGGGTAGGTAGTTTTGAGGTTGCAGAATGGTGATTTGTGATCAACTCCACAATTTCAAAGTGTTATATTTATACAAATCACAGCTATCAGGCAGTTCCCATTTGAAGGACTTCAAGCGAGGCATGACTGACTTCCCCTTCTTCTTCTTCCCGAATTCATTAACTAACTTCCCCTAAAGAGATCAAGATCTGCTTGATATCGCTTAGTTTCATCATTTTCCATATCATTTGCCTTGGTAAAGATCTGCTTTACTCAAGGAGGGTCCATACTTTCTCTACAAAGTTCTATCTCCCCTTCACAGCCTAAGATCTCAGAAACTTAGCGCTCTTCTTCTCATTTTCATATTAACTACTGACATTATTATTTAACTCCCTATATATTTCCCATCCCCCTACTAAAACTATGTTAATAATTCCCTTATGTAAATATCCCCTCCCCTTGGTTGAAACATAACCATAATTATCTCTTTGGGAATTACTAAGTCACCTGGATCTTAGTAAGAACCCTCATCCCTGCACAATTCTCCCTCTAAGGTGTTTGTACTCCTTCCAACACACAAAAAGCCCCCTTCAAATCCATTAACAAACCCCCCGCGCATTGCATTTTGGAAATTATTAAGGCTTGATTAATAATTAAACAAAGCACCGAAACATCACACCATTTCCTAAAGTTTAAACCCACCCGCGCCGTGAAAAATTAAAAAATTAACGCGCGCGCTGTTCTGCTAAACCCCGCGCACCTTCTCCTCCCGTCCACCATCGGATCGCCTCCCCCAGATCCGACGACTCTTATACACATCGGGCGCCCTTTTGTGTGTGTCTGTTAGCACCCGATGTCCGACGGTTTTACCGTCGTACACTAGGATAGCTGGCGGCTTCCCATTGCATCGGGCCGTCCCTGACAGAAACCACCTCTGTACCAAAGGCGGTCTGATGCCATGCCAAAACCACCCTCCCCTCACGTAACAGGAGCGTCGCGTCACCCCGCCACGTCGCCTCCACCTCACCCCTCCTTGCCTGCGCCTGGCCCACGTCACCCTGCCACCGTGTCCTGCCATGTCACCCCGCCGTACTGCCACGTCACCCTGCTGACGTCACATCTGTACCAGAGGGTCCCACTGTTGACGTCATCTGCCGTACCGCTGACATCATGCTGATGTCAGCATCTTAAAAAACGGAAAAACGCGCAAGCGCAAAAATCAAGCTTCGGAGCTCCGGAATGAAAAACAGAGGCAGTTTTCGATGCTAATCACTACGGGAAATAGGCGGAAATGGAGAATCTTTAGGGAATCTTCTGATTCCTCAGCCAATTTTGCACTGAAAAAGGCAGAAAAAGCCCGATTTTGATAAATTAAGTGTATTAGAAGACAGAAAGAGACCAGGTTCATAGGTTAAAGAGTATCAGATCAAATATGCAGCCAAAATCATGTCAAAGAGTATCAGGAAGCGGCGAAGTGTATCAGGAAAGATCTTTCAGCGGCCCAAAGCAGATGAACATTAAAGACTCTCCAGCAAAGTCAAAGAAAACGGTGGAGCCATTTAAAATCTCAGCTACTGCACATTAAACTCACATAAGATTGGTGCTGCAAATTCCAAAGCACAGTTATTACAGGAGCACTGCACCAAGCCACAAAGGACACCACATTAACTAAATTTGATCCAGCTGCCTCTGGCACAGCCTAAAAAGATTTACTTGCATTTAATTCCAGCAACAGTTAGGTTTTACAAATATTTTTTCCGCAGACCTGTTTAGGTCGGTTGTAATAAATAATTCAGATATTTTACCTATATATACCACCCTGAACAATGCAGAAAGGGTTGGTTGGTTTTTTGTTAGTCAGATATTATGCTTTGAGTAGAGACTCGCACTATAAGTTTGATAACTTCTATAATCAAAGACTGCTTACAAGTTTTGGAGAATGAATTGTGCATTGCGTTTAAATGATTGAAGAGTGACCATGGAATTCCTGTGCTGATACATGACTCAATAAGTGTTTCTTACCTCTGTTTTCCATTCATATATCATTATCTAAGCAGCAGAAAGAAAGATTAGCTTAGAACTTGTTAATTACACTCTATGCTCAATTTCTGCTGTTACTCTATGTTTTCATCTGTTTTAGGCATGAATATGAATTCCCTTTGGCTCATATTTTCCCTGATTCACCATATATGACAGTTATCCAGGGATTCTTAACTGCCCCTAGATAGAGCTCATTTTCCTTCCTTCTGTCAAGCTGACTGAGAGATTCTTAATTGCCTCTCATTCCTTGCAGTTCGCCCCATCTCTCTGGTTTGAAGTTTGTTTCATGTGCAGCTACCCCGCTCCATATTCCTCTTGTGATCAAGAAAGCCTTTCTGCATTCCTACTCCTTGACTCCACGCCCAATGGTTTGAAACTTATCATCCAATGCATGCCTCTCTGCTTGAAAACATTTCTCTTCTATTCAAACACCATCCAAACCTAAACAAAACCCACTGAACCCAATAGCTAGCCTAAAATCAGCATCAACAAAGCTAAATTATTAAGAGATAGCCCTCTCTGATTGCAGGTGGGCTAGAACCTACAATCCAAATATTGGTTTGTGGTTACCTCGGCCGTATCCCTTTAGGAGCCAAGGGACAACTTGAGTGATAACACCTTCCAAAGAACAAGTTGTTGATATATTCACTAAACCACTGCCTAGAGAGACATTTGAATATCTCAGACAAAAGCCAGGAGTAGTTGCTGCATCACCTTGTTGTTAAATCAAACTTTTTAGAGAAAGGTGATTATACACGTGTTTCCTAAAGTGAAGTGGCGTACACATGCGGGTTTCTGTGGGTCAAGGAGCGTATATGTTTTTCAGGCAAGAAAAACAGTGGGGCAGTGTCTGATATGGGTGCTCTGATTGCTATTGATGATATGCTCTGTTCATTAATTTTATCTAACTAACAAAGATGCCTTGATCTTTGACCTATTAAGAATGCACAGGTAGCACCGGTTTAGGGGGAGCATTAGCGTTCACGTACATTCAACATTGTTGGCATTATGGTTGCTGAGTCCAGCGATGGCTTCAGATATTTATACGATTGGCTGTTCAAGTCATGTAAAAGTCTAGGGAGTGATATGTCTTTTCATACATTTGAATGGGCCCTCTTGGACAAATGATGTAATTTATATCTCCACTTTACATGAGATGGATTTATGTATGAGTCATTGGTGATAGGAAGATCATTGGTGATGTATGTATATAGTCATGTTATTCTTTTAGAAAATCTTTTTGCAAACTTTGCTTATGCTCAGGGGGAGCATGGACTCAATCATGGGAGCTCAATCAGTACATTTTAGCATATCAGAGAATTCAGCTTGTACTCAGGGGGAGCATGACCAACATAATGTATGTCAAAGGGGGAGCATGACCCTTTGCCCTTGATGTCAAAGGGGGAGAGTGAATTGGTGTTGTTGTTGCCATAAAGTCCAAAGGGGGAGATTGTTGGCATTATGATACAAGTGTTGTCCTTGATGGCAACTCACTCAGATGAAAGATCACAATACATTAGGTTAACAACAAAGAATTACAAATCAAACTACACAGAATGAAGGTTCACCTTGACCAAGCTGCGTATACATGCAGGTTCATTGACCACAAGTAGCCTATAAGTACACATGCACTTTCATAGAAGGAAAAACGCGTATACCTTGGAAAACTAAGTATTTGGTCCATGGTATTTTGATCCATGGTATTGCTCCAAGGTATCTGGTCCGAGGTATTGACCCTAGGTATTTGGTCCAAGGTATTGGTCCTAAGTGGTTTTGGTCCATGGTATTGAGAAAGGCATAAAACTATAAAAGGAGGAGAAGATCATTAAGCCAGGGGTGAAAGTATTGAATATCTGATCAAGTGTGAGATCTAGTATGCAGGTTATTGGCTTATGGTGCTTGATTTGAACCAATGATGAACCTTAGCGGTTGATGAAGGATAAAATCTAATGATGGATCAAGATCTTAAGGCTTGAAATGAATTATCATTATGTGGTTTGATCATGTATAGTCTAGATCTGGATACTGACGCATGTGTTATTTTGTAAATATCATGATCTGGGTATAACTAAAGTCTAGAATAGCTGCAAAATTATGAATTAATATTTGCAGATGTATACATTGGTTGGCTTTGAGAAAAGTGCGTATACACACAGGTTCGACACATGGAAGTAGCGTATACCTTATAAAGTATGTTTCAATTCTTTTTGTTTTCTGTTGCAGAGTTTTAGGTTCTAGTTTGGGTTTTGGTTATTGTATTCTGAATCATCAGACTGATTGTGATTTAAAGATGGGTTGTCAAAGTGATTGATTGATTCGGTTGTGGTTGATTCAGAAAGTGATGATTGTGTCTCAGTGATTGGTTGATGCAGATGTATTTGATGATTGAACTGCAGTTATGATGTTGTTGATGGATCCAGTCTGAAAATTTATGAAATGCGGTCCTTGGAGGAAGAAAGAAGGTTGTAGCCTTTTGTAGGTCGCCGCCTACGTACTAGTAAGAATATTGACTAGTACAAGAGTTAGGGGGTTGTAGCTCCCTTCTAGTAGACGCTGGAGAACGAGAGAAGGTTGTAACCTTCTGCGGGTAGAAGCCTGCGTACTGGTATAAATCTGCACCAATACAAGATTGTAAACAAATTTTCTTATTATTAAAAGAAGAGAAAGACGACAACAGCAGGTGGTTTTCACCCACATTGGGTTTCCACCTTATATCTTGGTGTTCATGTGTGATACTTTATTATGCTTTTACTACACTGTCTAATAAATCTCTGATATACTAGTTAAAGTTCAATGCATGATAAATTGGGTAAATCAAAAGTTCTCTGCATATACATTGGTTGCTTTAAGTATAGTCGTGTATACACGCTAGTTGAATTAGCTGAAGTAGCGTATACAAATATGTTTGGGAAATTAAATTATTGATTTGATAATACTGTTTCACCCCTCCTCTCAGTATTATTTCCAACACTCTTTTCATAACAATTCATATTTAATGATCCGGGGTTTGGTTGGCAAGGCAAAGTTACCCTGTGCACGATTCAGATGTCATACGACTGGATTACTCTTATATGATAGCTCATATATGGGTTGGATTCCCTTTTTAAGTGCCCTTGTATCCGGATAGATTCTCCCTATACAAACATTGATCACATTTGGTAATCTGAGGGTCAACGAGGTCAAGGTTGCAACATGATCCTAGATGGACATTGGGCTGAATATACCGTCAAGGTAAGGTTGCATCTAGAATCTAGGGGAGACTAGGGGTGCATGCACACGTGAAGGCCCAGGTGTTGTCGGGGCCAGATTACCTTAGCACAATACTTGGATCTATAGATTCGGGTTCCGCAAGGGGGTAAGAGTTGATATGTCATGGAAACATTAGATTGCTCGTCTGGATATAACATTAAAGTGCTACAAAACACAAAGGGGGAGGCCCAAGTGGGCCTCACACCATGTGGAGGCCATGTAGAAGCCTTGTGATGATGTGTAATCATATTATGTTGACATGGTAGTATCACGTGGATCACACGTGGATGCCACATGGTCACACATTGATGACATGGACCTATGTCATGTTGACATGGCATGGTAGTGCCACATGATGACTCAATGCTGATGTGGCATAATATGATTGACTAAAATTCAAATGGGAATAACTTTTAGTCCAAGAGTCGAATTGAAATAAAATTTATTTCACCAGAAAGCTCTTGACAAGATGAACATGATGGTGGCATTTGTTTTGAGTTTTGACAATGTTGGAAAAAGAGGATTTTTGAAAGCCCAACTTCATAATAGACCTCAGAGATTAAGTCAAATCAATAGGTAACACCTCCCACAACCCAAGATGGTACGAGGGGGTTAGAGGGAGCGTTACAGAGTGGTATCAGAGCTTAGGTTCAACATAGGTTTTGAAGAGACTCACATAAAAAATTTATTATAACATTTTAGTTATTGCATACGTTGACTTTATTTATAATTATAGTTGATGTAGTTGTTAGTCATGTCAAGATTCTTACATGTATTTTATTCAATGTGACTAATATGGATTTTGATTTGTGAACAACTTCAAATCAACATGATTAGTGCCTACAAACCAAGGCGATAAGTTATTATGTCCATTTTAGAATTAATCAATACATGTGTGTATGTGAAAACACATAAGAAACCACAAGTTTTAGCTAGAAATAAAAGAATGAATAACAAAATGGTGCAATACAACACATGTAGATCCCGACATAATTAGGAAAAGGAATTAGTTGGGAAGAGGTTGAAGGAGAATTCCCTTGTCTGGATGGACACTCTTAGGAGCTTGGACGCTGAATTGAGAAGTTGTAAAGTAGACACTGAAAAGATTGTAAGAGCACATGAGAAGCAAATAGAGGTGAATGCAGTAATTTTGCAGAGTTTATTATATTTGTAAAGGCAAAAACAACATGAGCTTGGTGCCAACTATCTAGAAAAACACAAATCCAAGCAAAGTCCATCGTGTTGGAAATTCAAAAATCTATGATGAATTTATGATCTTGATAATTACTTATGAGTGTTATTATTCATTTAGTATTAAATCCATTTTTATCAAACAATTATACTTCAACATTTAACAAGAAGCCACAATACACAAAAGAAATACACGATTTTACCCTGTGAAAACCCACAATGGGGGAAAAACCAAAAAAATCCTTCCTTATATAATTATCTTCAACAAGAGAAATATCCAATCCATAGACCAACTAACCAGTACTGAAGCAAGTCACCTAAATGCCAAGTCAACCCTCCACCGAGGAATGAATGTCCTCATGAAGTCTGTCATCAATTTGTCCATAAAACTATCCACAAGTTGCAACATAGTTGTTCATAGAACCATCCACAAAGGGGTCACTTATTATCCTCAATAGGGCCAAATTTAATCTTGTTCATCTAGCCTTTGATTTCACTTTTTCAACAGGGATATGTGCCTCAGAATGCACATTCTTTCCACAGAAACACTACGTCAAACTTTGCATGAATAAGGTGCCTTATAGCTTTAGACTTTTCATGCCACAGATTCGAATTTCTTCCACAGAAGAGTGATCCGAATTATGTAAAGTGGTTGAGTATTAATGCCAATATATTGTTGTTTCCATAGACGAAAATGTGTTTCTAATGGCCAAGCCAACTTGTCTTCTTGGAGGGTTGACTTGGTTTATTTAGGGTCAAAAATATAACTTTTAAAAATTCAATTTTCTTTCTTTAACAAAATTCTTTTGACCCAAGCATGAAAAATATGCTTGATAATAATTGTACAAATGATAAATATATTGGGTATGCGTTATATTCTTTTCACGACTAGCCCCATGCGTTGTTACGTTGCTTAGGGGGGGCAGTGGCCTCGCTTGCCGGGCGCTTTGCATGAGGGTCATAGGCCCCCTGGATGGGTTCTTGAGTAGCAACCCGAGATTTTTTTTTGTGCAGACCCAATAATGGTTGGGCAGACCCAAGGATGGGGGGTAGACCTAAGGATGGTGGGAGGACCTACCCATGGTTTTATGCATGGTTTTGGGCATGATGTTTTTTTCTCCATGGTATTTTGTATATTCAGTTAAGGGAACTACAGTTATGTTGTAATCCAGGGTTAATGGATAAGAGTTTATGAATGCTTCGACATGTATATAATGTATTGTCACATTGAAAGGAATATAACAAAAAATCAATCTGGTTTTCCCGGTTTTGGATTCCAGGAGAAAATCTTTATGTATATTTTCATGTTCTCACCATTGTATATTTTTGTTTTGTTTTGAGAATTCGTTTGTAGGTAAATTTTATATAGGGTTAAAAGCTGCACAATATACATTATGAAAACTGATACTAGTTACAATTTCAACACCCCCTCTTAGCTAGGGATGTATTCATAATGACTATCAAGATGTTTTCAAGTTGATAATTCTATAAGGAAGGATCATCAAGATTAAGATAAGAATCATCATCAATACTATAATCACCAACATCAACCACATTTCCATAACCTAGTCAGTGTCCCTAATGTATGGCACATATGCATCGTTTGGTATCCACCAAGTAGCCTAAACAATCTCACTCTAGACATAGATCATAACATGATACCAAAACAATCTCATTCTAGAAAGAGATTAGAGCATGATGTCGAAACAAGTTCACTCTAAAAGGAGATATGAGCATGACACCGGGAGACTCCTGCCACTATATAAAGAGATCCGAGTGACCTCTAGGTGTATTCTCCAACCAAGGTCTAACTGACAAAGGGAGAATATCCTCTACTAGACCATTCTTCAAACCAAGGTCAAAGTGATACAGGGATAACATCTTCTATCAAACCATTCTCTAGCCAAGGTCAAAGTGACATAGGAAGAATGTCAGCCCGCCAGATCATTCTTCAACCGAGGTCTATGTACTTGACACAAGGATAACCTCCCTAATCAAGTCAAAGTACATGGCACAAGAAGAATGTTAGTCCATGATGCTATAAACCATTCTCCAACCAAGTTCATAATGACATAGAGAAAACATCTCCAACACTTATTCAAATAGAAATATAATCCTTTTATCCCAACTATCTCAGATACTGAACATATCTGGCATTTTGCAAATTAATGTTTTGTTTTTAGGATTCAAATATATGACTGAATCTTAAGGCCTCAATCTTTGATCAGTGTTTCCAATATTTTTGACCTTCTAAAGCTCCTTATTCTTGAAGTTTATCTCTACAATGATTTCAACCTTTTCAAGATCTAGGGCTTCAAACCTATTATGGAAAATAACTTAGGCAAAGTTCATTATGAAGATGTATTTCATGAACTAGGGCTTGCTTAAACCAAGTATGACATCCTATCTAGGGATGCTCTTCCACCATAAGCTCTTACACTGTGTTGGAAATTCAAAAATCTATGATGAATTTATGATCTTGATAATTACTTGTGAGTGTTATTATTCATTTAACATTAACTTAATTTTCATCGAGCAATTATACTTCAACATTTAAGAATAAGTGTGACATTACACAAAAGACAATACACAATTTTACCCCGAGAACACTGTTAGGTCCCTATAATACTAGTGTAGCCCCCATATTGTTATTGTTGTTCCCCATAATTTTATGCCGTTTGTTATTGTTGAGCCCTTACATTATTAATGTTATGTAGGCCCTAATTATATTTTGACCCGTTAGGCTCATATATATAGTAAGGAGGTATTTCCATTTGAATCATCCAAGAATTGTTAATTTATTTGATCTAAAAGGAGGTTTCCACCTCGAAGAGGCTTATTTTCAAGTCATTGATCTATCTTTTCTTCTATTTTTGTCATTTGGTTACATAGCATTTGGTATCAGCGCTGGATCTTAGGGCTTCCCTACTTCAAACATGACACCTTGGAATTTTCGCTATAACGTTTTTTATGTGAGAATTTAGAAGCTTAAATTTATACCATGTGGAGTCCAAATTGTGATTAATATCGTGTACAAATTTCAGAGCTTAGTTTGCTATATTTTCAGAGATATGGTCCAAATAAATTAGGGTTTTTGCATGCTCCAAATTTCAGTCTAAAACAAGTGTTTTGAGGAAAATTGTCATAAATTTATATTCATGCATCGAATTTGAATTTTGTAAAAGTGACAGAAAGTTTACAGACTGTAGTTTCTCTTGTATCATTTTCATGGCTAAAGGTCAAAACAGTGACACATGGAATTCCATACAAGTTTTCTCTATTGAACCAGTTTATAATCAGGTCATCGTGGGATATTTGGAATAAATTTTGCTTGAAGAATCCAATACAAGTTTGACTTGTGGCGTTCAAAATAATACTCATAGGTATACCACATGACGAAATTTCAAACCTTGGAGAACCAAAATTACAAAGATACAACAATTTCAATATCAAACTCATGAAAGCAAGAAAAGTGTGTGTATTTTTTTTAACTTTCGTCTGAAAAAATAAGTTTGAAGTGATTCAAAAGGCATATTGAAGCATAGATATCATTATTTGGTTCTAAAATGCCTTGAAACAAAAAAATGGATATTCCCATTAAGCCAACAAAATGCTCTAGTATGATGCATGAAGAAGAGGAAGAAATGCAACATGATATATCAAAATTACGAGACCAAGTGCAACAAATTTCACACTCGCAAAGAGTAACCAAAAATGAATTGGAAGCGACGATGAATGTTAATATGGATGGTTTAAAAGGGGACATGGGTGGTATAAAAAAGGACATACAAGGGTTGAAGGATGGTTTAAAAACAAAATGGGAAGGTTTAACAACGTTGCTACAAGAAATGCTTCTTAATGGCGACAAGGTATTCCATGAAACTCATGATGAGAGCAAAAATATGTGAATATTGATTTTAAAGACTCTAACTCTGGGTTGAAAATCAACCACATTCCAAAGATCGATATGAGGAAGTTTGATAGCAAGGATTCAGTAACATAGTACTACAGATGGAACAGTTCTTTGATCTACACGATGTGCAACACACACAAAAGGTACACACTGCATCTTTATATTTAGAATCCGAACAATTTGTATGGTATATATGACTTTGAGAACATTTTTTATGAAGGAATTGATAGCACATAATGAAGATACAAAGAGAAATACCTTATTTACCCAATGATAAATCTCAAACAAAATGGTTCAATTGGGAAGCACATTGAGGACTTCCAAAGACTGAATATCAAGGTAATTGATATTCTAGAGGAACATCTAATTGATGTTTTCCTAGGGACTTTAAAGGATAACATCCAACATGAGGCTCACCTTTTGGAATCTAAGTCAGTGGAGAATTCACTTGGGGTGGAAATAAAAGTTGAAAGAAAAATTATGGCAACAAGGAGGTCTACCACTCACAATTATAAAGATGGAAGTTTTATTGCTCCTAGCCTCCCACAACCTACAGGGTTGACACAACAACAATTAGAGGAAAAAAGACCAAAAGGGTTCTGTTACAGTTGTGATAGAAAATATACTAAAGGTCATATGCATGTCGAGAAGAAATTATTTTATATAGATTGTGAATAAGATGAAGAAAAGGAACAAGAAACATCAAAAGAAGAAGATATACATCAAGAACCAACCCCATGGGTTGAAAAATAAGAAATGAATCCGACCATATCTTGTAATTCATTGGTGGGAATTGGTACTCCTTAGACTCTTAAGATAGAAGTATATATCAAGAAGAAAAAGGTGACAATTTTGATTGATTCAGGAAGTACCCATAATATTATTCATTGTAAGATAGCTAAGGATTTGAATTTCTTTCTATATCGAGCACCAGAGTGTCAAGTGATGGTTGGAAATGGAGAAATAATAAAATGCTCAGGGAAGTGTCATAATATCAATCTAACCATGGGGGAATATGTATTGACTATTCCAATGGTTTCCATTCCAATGGGTGGTGCTGATGTTGTATTAGGAGCCCAATGGTTACAATCTTTGGGGACGATATCTTTTAATTTTCGACAACTTTTCAGATTTTGTTTTGGGAAGGAAAGGAAATTGGATTAAGGGGTATCATAGGGAAACTTGGGAAGATAATTAACTCTAATAACATGACAAAGATTTTGAAGAAGGAAGAACGAGGGGTAATTATGCAATTATGCTCACTAGATGTTCAAACATCTAATTCATCATTTCTCCAGATCTTCAAAGAGTCATTGACAATCATTTGAAGGTATTTAAGACTCCCAAAGGTGTCCCGCCTATTCGTGATCATGATCATGTTATTCACGTGATTCTAGGAAGTTTTCCTCCAAACATCAGACCTTATAGTTATCCCTATGCCCAAAAGAGTGGAATTGAACGTAGTATTGGTACACAAGAAGGATGGATCATGGCATATGTGTCTGGATTATAGAGAGCTCAACAAGCTCTCCATTAAATATAAATTTCTCATTCATGTCGTTGATGAATTGTCTGATGAATTACATGGAGCAATTTACTTCACCAAGCTAGATCTTCGTTCAAGATGTCATCAAGTTAGAATGAAGACACAAGACTTTCTAAAAGCAATATTCAAAACTCATGAAGGTCATTATGAATTTTTGGTCATGCCTTTTGGTTTTACGAATGAACCTTCCACATTTCAAGGTTTAATGAATTCTATTTTCAAACCCTTCCTTAGAAAATTCGTGTTATTATTTTTTGATGATATACTAATCTACAACAAGTCTTGGAAAGATCATGTTCAACATGTTGACAGGGTGCTCAAACTATTGGAGGAGAAATAATTGTATGCAAAACCCTCCAAACGTTTCTTTGGGGTATAGGAAGTGGAATATTTGGGTAATATTATATCTCATGAGGGTGTTAAGGAAGACCCTAATAATATTAAAGGCATAAAGGAATAGAAAATCCCCACAACATTAAGGCATCTTCGAGGATTTCTCAAGTTGACAGGTTATTATCACAAATTCGTTAAGAATTATGGGAAAATAGCAGAACCACTGACAACATTACTAAAGAAATATGCATTTTTTGGACTCCAAAAGAAACTAAGGCCTTTGAATATCTTAGATAGGCTTTGTGCCGAGTTCTGGTCTTAGTTACCCCAAACTTTCCAAAAA
Organism: Pinus taeda; assembly: GCA_000404065.3. NCBI lineage: Eukaryota > Viridiplantae > Streptophyta > Pinopsida > Pinales > Pinaceae > Pinus > Pinus taeda. The sequence goes on along the minus strand of APFE031062127.1, from coordinate 130,943 downwards.
CATTTATTGTGGAATGTGATGCCTCATAAAATGACAATGGTATTGTTTTAGTGCAATAAGGAATACCCATTACTTTCGAAAGTCATCCAATCAAGGGAAGCTATTTACAGAAACCTATTTATGAGAAAGAAATGTTGGAAATACTACATGCTTTGAAGAAATGACATCCTTACCTAATGGGAAGACATTTCAAGGTAAAAACACGTCATGATAGTCTTAAATACTTCTTAGAACAAATATTATCTTTAGAAGAGTAACAAAAATGGGTCACAAAGATGTTGGGTTATGACTTTGAAATCATCTATAGAAAAGGGAAGCAAAATATTGTTTCAGATGCACTCTCAAGAAGGGATGAGGATGTGGATGCATTGCCCTGTGTCATTTCTATTATCCAACTTGATTGGATAACTGAAGCAAGGGATGAATGAAATAATGAAAAAGAGGTATGGAGACTCATTCAAAATTCACAACATGATCCTAGTGCATTTGATACATTTATATGGAAAAATGATTCACTATGGTACAAAGATCACTTATATCTATATAAGAAATCACAACTCAAACAAAGGGTTCTTTTGGAATTTCACCTCTCCTAAAGGAGGGTACTCATGATTTTTAAAAACTTACCACATGGTCAAGAAGGGATTTATTTGGTAGGGCATTAAATCTGATATTCAAAAGTTTGTTGTAGAATGTTTGGTTTTCCAACAAAATAAAGTTGAGACAATTAAGACCCTAGGCATTTTACAACCATTAGCCATTCCAAGTTAGCGTTGGGAGGAAGTCTCAATGTATTTTGTCACAGGTTTACCCAAGTTTGAAGGAAAGAGTGTCATCATGGTGGTAGTTGATAGAATTACCAAGTATGCAAACTTTTGTGCATTATTTCATCCTTTCAAATCAAGTACAATCACTACTGCATTTTTGGAAAAGTTCAAAAGCCAGATGGAAACCCAAAGATCATTGTAAGTGACAAAGATCCTATTTCACTGGAAATTTTTGGACATAATTATTTTATTATCTTGGTATTCAATTAGATCATAGCTCATCTTATCATCCTCAATATGATGGGAAAAATGAGATAGTGAACAAATGTTTGGAAGAATATCTTCATTGCTTTTTATCTGATAAACAAACATAATGGGTCAAGTGGTTACCTTTGGTAGAATAATGATATAATACTTCCTTCCATATCACAACAAAAATGACCTCATTTATTGAACTTTATGGATATCATCCACTGTCCATCACATCATCTTTAAGAGACAATTCTAAGGTTCAAGTCGTGGAATATCACATCGAGCATCAACAACAAGTTCTCCAACTCTTAAACGATAACTTTAATTTGGTGCAAAATTGAATGAAACAATAGGCAGATCAACATAGTAGTGAAAGACGTTTTGATGTGGGTGATTGGATATTTTTATGGCTACAACCATACAAAAAAATATCCCTCAAGCAAGCCAAGAAGGATAATAAATTATCACCAAAGTACTATGGCCCTTACAAGGTATTGCACATACAAAACAAAGTTTCCTACATCCTCGCGAGTACACATAATTTTCCATGTTTCATGCTTAAAGAAGGTTATAAGTGACAAGCTCCCAGTTCAAACTATATTTCCACAACTTGATGAGGAAAGAAAAATCATATTGGAACCTAAAGCAATCACATAAACAAGAATCTGACAGCTCTGGAATAAATCAATTTTAGAGTATCTCATCAAGTGAAGAAGCTAAAGATTCCACATGGGATGATGCATATTTCATATAGAAGCATCCATAACTACTCAAGCGTTGAGGACAACATTTTGTAGTAGGAGAGGGGCATGTTAGGTCCCTATAATACTAGTGTAGCCCCCATATTTTTATTGTTGCGCCCAATAGTACCCCAAATTGTTATTGTTGAGCCCTTAAATTACTAGTGTTATGTAGGCCCTAATTATATTTTGATCCTTTAGACTCCTATATATACAAAGGAGGTATTGTCATTTGATGATCCAGATTTAAACAGGAACACAACAAATTACAAAGATAACCATATACACAAAGATGTAGCAGAAATAATACTTCATTTCATTAATGGAAAATACTGAAACATGCCTACAATCAGAAATGGAAATAAACTAGCTAGGGCGATGGTAGCTTATCTCTGAGAAGAGATGTGATGGCTACATGCCTCTGAACTATGTTA
>APFE031062127.1:105506-115595 GCA_000404065.3 Pinus taeda | reverse complement strand
CCGTTTGACGCGTACAATAGCTCATTAGAAAGATCTATTCGAGCACTATCATTGTTGGAATAGGAAACATCGGTCCATTCGACCCATGTTGCCCCCGGATTCCCCAAAAAACATCGTTTAGGGCCTCAAAATGGCTCCGGAAGTTCAGGACCCGAAAATCTGCTAAAAATAGTAAGTTGTGCTACAATTAAGGAAACTGAAAATGCTGAGAAAGACAATGGTCGGGGTCCAGGTGGACTTGGCAGGTGGCCACCAATATCCACCTGGATCATTTGAATCATCCAAGAATTGTTCATTCATTTGATGAAAAAAGAGGTTTCCCCCTCAAAGAGGCTTATTTTCAAGTCGTTGATCTATCTTTTCTTCTATTATTGTGATATGTTTACATAACAAAAAACCACAATGGTGGAAAAGCACATCAAATCCTTCCTTATAGAATTATATTCAACAAGAGAAATATCAAATTCATAGACCAACTAACCAGTACTGAAGCAAGTCACCTAAATGCCAAGTCATCCCTCCACCGAGAAACACATGTCCTCATGAAGTCTATTATCATTTAGTATATAAAACTGTCCATAAGCTTCCACATAGTTGTTCATAGAACCATCCACAAAGGGGTCACTTATCTGTCCTCTACAGGGAAATTTTTTGGCCTGTTCATATAGCCCTCATACTTTTCTTTATCAAGAGGGATTTGTGCCTTAGAATGAAAATTATTTCTGTAGGAGAATTGCCTTAGACTTTGCATGAATAAGGTGCCTCAAATTTTCATCACAGAGAGATTATGTCAGACCTTCATATGTTGCCTCCGAGTTTTAGACTTCACATGCAAAAGATTTGAATTTATTCCACAGAAGAAAGATCTGAACGATGTCAAGAAATGGAGTATTGATGCCAATATATATTTGTTTACATAGACGAAAAAGTGCCTCTAATGGCTGAGCCGAATTGTCCTCTTAGATGGCCGATTTTGTCTCTTTAGGGACACAAATATAACCCTTTTTTTTTTTCCTCTTAAAAAAATTATCTTGACCTAGGCATGAAAACACGCTTGATAATAATTCTACAAATGACCAATATGCTGGGTATGTGTTATATTCTTTCCATGACTAGCCCCGCACACTATTTTGTTGCGCTGAGCATAGGGGGATTTGCAGAGGGGCGATGATGCCCCTACATAGGGTCCGAGACAACAACTCAATTTTATTTTTATCTTTTATGCAAACCCAAGGATGGTGGGCGGAACTACCCATGGTTTTGTGCATGGCTTTTTTCCATGGTTTTGGGAATGATGGCTTTTTTTCCCATTGTATTTTGTAGATCTGGTCAAGGGAACAATGGTTATGTTCTAATCCAGGTTTAATGGACTGGGTTTATGAATGCTTAAACATGTATATACTGTAATATAACATTAAAAATAATAGAATGAAAAATGAATATGGTTTTCTCGGTTTTGGATTCCAAGAGAAAATATCTATGTATATTTTTATGTTCTCGCCATTGTATGTTTTTTATGTTTTAAGTATTCGTTCCAGGTAATTTCTGTACATGCTTAAAACCTACACAATATATGTTATGAAGATTAATACTAGTTACAATTTCAACAATCCCTCTTAACTATGGAGGTATTCATACTAACTATCAAGATGTTCTCATGTTGACATTTCTATAAGAAAGGATCATCAAGATTAAGATAAACATCATCATCAATATTATAATAACCAACATCAAACACATTTCTATAACCCTATTAGTAACCTTGACATATGACACATATGCATCATTTGGTATCCACCAAAATTCCTAAATAAGCTCACTCTTGACAAAGATCAGAGCATGATGCAAAAACAAGCTCATTATTGAAAGAGACCAGAGCATGTTGCTAGGAGGCTCTTGGTCACTCTAGAAAGAGATCCAAGCAACCTCTAGGACAATTCTCCAACCAAGGTCTAACTAACACAACAATAGTATCCTCTGCTAGACCATTCATTAAACCAAAGTCAAAGTGACACAAGGAGAATGTATTCTATCAAAACATTCTCCAGGCAAGGTCAGAGTGACACAAGAAGAATGTAGTTCGTTGGACCATTCTTAAACCAAGGTCCATGTACTTGACAAAGGGATAACCTCCCTAATTAGGTTAAAGTACATGACACGGGAAGAATGCTAGTCCATGATGCCATTTAATTTGTCAAACCATTCTCCAACCAAGTTCATAATGACATAGGGAGAACATATCCAACACTTATTGAAATAGAAATATAATCCTATTATCCCAACTATCTCGTATACTGAACATATCTGGCCTTTTGCAACTCAATGTATTTTTTTATAGATTTAGATATATGTTTGAGTCTTAGGGCTTCGATCTTTGATCAATCTTTCTGACATTTTTGGCCTTCTAAAAATCCTTATTCCTGAAGTTATCTCTGCAATGATTTCAACCTTTCCAAGGCCTAGGGATTCAAACCTATTATGATTGATAGCTTGGATATAGTTCATTATGAAGATGTATTACATGAACTAAGGCTTGCTTGAACCAAGTATGACATCCTTTCTAGGGATGCTCTTCCACCATAAGCTCTAATACCATGTTGGAAATTCAAAAATCTATGATGAATTCTAATCTTAATAATTACTTGTGAATGTTATTATTCATTTAGCATTAACTTAATTTTCATCAAGCAATTATACTTCAACATCTAACAAGAAGCCACATTGCACAAAATGTAACACACAATTTTACCCTGGGAAAACCCATAATGGGGGAAAAACCTAACAAATCCTTCCTTATAGAATTATCTTCAACAGGATAAATATCCAAATCATAGACCAACTAACTAGTACTAAAGAAAGCCACCTAAATGCCAAGTTATCCCTCCACCAAGCAACAAATTTCCTCATGAAGTATGTCATCAATTTGTCCATAAAACTGTCCACCACTTGCCACATAGTTGTTAACAAAACCATCCACAAAGGGGTCACTTATTAGTCGTCAACATGACTGAATTTCAACCTATTCATCTAGCCTCAGAATTCGTTTTAGCAACATGGATATGTGCCTTAGATTAAACATTCTTTCCACATGAGCACTACCTCAGTCTTCACATGAATAAGGTTCCTTAGATTCACATCACAGAGAGATTTCCTCAAACCTTTGTATGCTACTTCAAAGCTTCAAACTTCACATGCCACGTATTCAACTTTCTTCCATGGAAGAGAGATCTGAATTATGTCAAATGGTGGAGTATTGATTCCAATATACAATTATTTCCATAAATGAAAAGGCACCTCTAATGGCTGAGTCGACTTGGTCTATTTAGGGACAAAAATATATCTTTTAAAAATTCAATTTTCTTTCTCTAACAAAATTCATTTGACCCAAGCATGAAAAATATGCTTGATAATAATTGTACAAATGACCAATATGTTGGGTATGTGTTATATTCTTTCCATGACTAGCCCCACGCAGTGTTATGTTGCGCCAGGCCCAGCGGGTTTGCAGGTAGGTGGTAGCCCCCCTTCACTGTGTCTAGGGAAACACCCCGGGATTTTTTTTGATGCAGACCCAATAATGGTTCGGTGGACCCAAGGATGGGGGGTAGACCCAAGGATGGTGGATGGACCTATCCTTGGTTTTGCGCATGGTTTTAAGCATGCTGGTTTTTTTCCCTTAGTATTTTGTAGATCTGGTCAAGGGAACTACAATTGTGTTCTAATCAAGGGTTAATGGATTGAGGTTTATGAATGATTTGGAATGTATATAATGTATTGTAACATTGAAAGGAATAAAATGAAAAATCAATATGGTTTTCCTGGTTTTGGGTTTTAGGAGAAAAACTTTGTGTATATTTTTATGTTCTCACCATTGTATATTTTTCCCATTTTAAGAATTTGTTCGTAGGTAATTTTTGTACAGGGTTAAACCCTACACAATAGACCTTATGAATGCCAATACTAGTTACAATTTCAACACTCTCTCTTAACTAGATGTTATCAAGTTGGCAATTCTATAAGAAAGGATCATAAAGATTAAGATAAGCATAATCATCAATATTACAATCACTAACATCAACTACATTTCCATCAACCAGTCAATACCCCTCACATATGGCACATATGCATCATTTGGTATCCACTAAGAGGCCTAAACAAGCTCATTCTAGACAGAGATCAAAGAATGATACCAAACAAGTTCACTCTAGAAGACCAATACACTATAAAAATTGTAAAAATGATAATTGTAAAATGCTTGATAATAATTGTAAAAATGACCAATACACATTATGAAGACCGATACTGGTTACAATTTGAACACATCGAAAGTATGAAAACATGGATTGGAGAATAATAGGGTAGAAGGAAGTAATTCAAGGAAAAAAGAAAGACAAATGAGTGAAGACCCAATGAGAGAAAATATCCCACTCAACACTACAGAAAGAGAGTCTGGCAACCATGACCTGTTGTCAAGTGTTTCAACTAGAAGACACTATCGACAAAGAAATAATGAGAAAATCTTAATGCCGAAGGAGTTTAAGAAGGTAGAGCCCCCCACCTTTGATGGAGAAAATAATAAGGTTAAAGGGGCAAAAGCTTGGTTGCTCGGAATGAAGAAATAATTCAAAGTACATGACTAATTTAAAAAGATGAAGGCCAAAGTAACCATTTTCAACTTGAAGGGAACAATTGATATTTGGTGGGAGGATTTAAGAAATTTCAAGGGAATTAGAGAGGAGTTGACATGGAGAAAGTTTGAGAAATATTTTCGTGAGACATATTCGTCTAAGAAGTACTATGATATCAAAGTTAACGATTTCCACAAGCATAAGCTAATGACAACTTACCGTGGATGATACACCAATATATTCTTAGAATTGTTGCGATATGTGCCATACATCAGAGATGATAAAGTGAAGATTCGAAGGTACCTTAGTGGGTTGCCACAAGAATAGCGAGAATGTTAGTTTTTGGTAGCATCAGAAGTGCTCTAGTCTTGAAAATAGGTGGAGAGAATAAGGCACATGAGTTCTAAATAACCCAGAAATTGTTTGGTGAAATTCCACACAGATTGTATTTTATTAAAATAATTAATAGTTTTAGTGGAGTTTCGAAGTTAAACTTAGGAAAATTAAAATATTAATGGGTATTAACTAAAATATCGGTGAGAATGATCTAGAAGGTGGATCAAGTCATGTTTTAATATTAGATGTTGATTAGAGACTTAATCTCAGCTTGTTTAAGACTCAACAAGAAAAGTATAAAATGGAGGCTTGGGGTTCATTTGGGAACACACACGGAGAGAAAAAATTGATCAAGAATTCGATTCCTAGGGCAGGGATTGCTAAGCATTTCGAATTAAGTGATCATTATCTAGCAGAGGGGTAGTGAGAATCTAGGAGAAGGACTTTATGGAGAATACAGACAAAGAGGTGGAGAGAGCCAACAAAGCAGAAAAGCTGCCTGTCACGTAGAAGCTAGAACTGCCAAGAACAACTAGAACTGCTGGGAACTGTTGGAACAATTGAGAAAGCTGATGTAGAGTACAAAAGATGGAACTAATGGAACAATCGGGAAAGATGATGCAAAGCGTGGAAGCTGGAACTTCTGGGAACAACTAGAACTGTCAGAACAGTAAAAAAGATGACGCAGAGGGCAAAAGAGGTGACATAGAAATAGTTGGGGTTAGCCAGTCTTGTGCTGGATCAACGAGAATTATGCCGGGTGAAGTGAGGTAAAACTCACTCAGATTTTCTGCAAGTATTTTCTCTGTAAAGGATTTCTAGATGAGCATCCTATATTCATATTCAGATATTTCTCCTACATAATAATAAAACCCTCATAGCTGCTGCACTAGTTTTCATGCATTCGGTTTTCCGAGGACTATTGTGTCCAAAAATAAGTGTGTCTTATGTATCTTTTTCTTTGCTATCTTTTCTATTTCTTGAGATCAAACATTTAATTAGTGTAGGTCATTGAAGTAATTTTCTTTAGTATTTAGAAGAATAACTTGATGAATGTAATTTAAAAAATCAAGTAGGTGAAGTAGATTCATATTTGCTGCAGTACGGGTTCCTTCAAGTCTAGTGATTTTCACATGGTATCAGAAGATTGATTTTGAAACAGGAAGAGAGATCAAGTTCTGAGTAGTGAGGCCGAAGACTGCACTTGGCAGCAATTTGAATCCCCTTGAAGTGATTGCACAGTCCTTGCCAGGAAGCTGATCCAAGGAAATCTCTCTTTGAGTGAGACGACAGAGAGGTACGATTTCCAGTTCGTGAGTTTGCAGCGGCAGAGGGAGCAACGTAGAGCCTTAGCACAATGTTAGAAGGACATAGTTTCTGTTGGGGTAGAAATCCATTGGAAAAGAACGAAGACACATAGTAGGGAAATTTTCTCCTCAGAGAACTTTTGGCCAGAAAGTTTGAATTTCTCACTTGCTGGGTAGTTGTGCTAAGGAGTGACTAGAGGAGTCAGTTCGATAGTTGGGTGAGATGGCACCACATGGGCTCAGATATCAGGACAGGTTGGAAGGTGCTTCCAACTATGTCATATGGAAGACCAAAATCTTAGTTGTTCTGGAGGAATATGATCTCAAGGCCTACGTCAATAGTGTTGTAGCTGTTCCTGTTGACAATGATCAAAATAAGAAGTACAAAGCCAAGTAGGGGAAGGTAAAGAGGCTTATTCTCGATGAAGTTCGAGATCATGTGGTCTCACACTTGCAGGACAAGGATACAACCCAAGAAATGTGGGAAGCCTTGTCTTCTCTGTATGAAGGATCTTCCGCACAACGAAAAATGTATTTGGAGCAGAAGTTGCAGTAAACTTTGATGCAAAAAGGAGAAGGGGTGAACCTCTATCTTCAGCGTCTTCAGGACACTAGAGACCAACTTGCTGCAGTAGGGTCCACTCCTCAGCCAACTATGGTGAGGCTAGCCCTGAATGGAGTCTTGGATGAATGGAAAGTTTTTGTCCAAAGTATATTGGGCAGAGAAAAACTACCTTCATGGGAGGAGATGCGGGTGGCTCTTCAACAAGAGGAGTTAAGGAGGGACCTAGTGAAGGTCAACCTCAGTGGCAGTAGTGGGAGTGGCTCAAAGACAAAAGAGGAGGAGGAAAATCTAGATCTAGCATTGAGGGGACAATAGAAGCAGAAGTAGAAGAAGAACATTTCGAAGGTGAAATGTTTCAGATGTGGTGAGTTGGGTCACTTTGCCTCTCAGTGTCCTTTGAAGCAAAAGGATAAGGACGAGGAGCATGATCCTAAGGTTGTAACCCCGAAGATTGACGAGGAAGAGTATGCCATAAGTGCCCACACAAGTCCATGAGGGAGATGGGGTGATATTGAGCTGTAGTCGAGAGGAATACATGTGGGCAGGATCCTTGAGGATTCCACCTCTTGGATCAATTCCTTTCTATGGGAGCCCAATATTCAGTAGTAGCAAGATGGACTTAGTGTCAGATGATGCAGTGGAGTGTTTGGAGGACAGATGCAGTGGATTGGGACCAAAGACTAATCAATGTTGAGCAAGGTTGGCAGAAGTCAGCAACAACACAGAAGATTCAGAGGGTCAACAGTAGTCAGATTCCAACATTCATTGTTTTATGCTGAACACAGTTAATTTCAACTAATTTTGGATGTTTTTCAGTTGCTTCTCTCAACAATTGAGTTGTAGTATAGATGCAGTGTTAGCAGTGGCACTGCTAGCAACATACCAGATGCAATGTTTGAGATGGAGCTGTAGTACATATGCAGCAATGGCAATGACAGTGTCATGGGTAGCAATATAGTAGCAACAACAACACAATGTTGGTGGCAGCAACAATGTGGAAAGGGAGATACTTCAGAAGCAGAGCAACATGCAGTTGGGCATTGTTGCTAGAGCACTTTCCTCGCTAAGATGGAGTGTTATTTTTTGGTGGCATCGGAAGTGATCTAGCCTTGAAAATTGGCGGAGAGGCTAAGGAACATGAGTTCTAAAGAACCCAAAAACCGTTTTGTGAAATTCCACCTGGATTGTATTTTATTAAAATAATTAATATTTTTGATGGAGTTCCTAAGTCTAAACTTAGAGAAATTAAACTATTAATGGGTATTAATCAAAATATGGGTGTGAATGATCTTGAAGGTGGATCAATTCATGTTTTAATCTTATCCATTGATTAGATATTTAATCTCGACGGTTGAAGACTCAACAAGAAAATTATAAAATGGAGGCTTGGGGTTCATTTGGAAACACATACACAGAGAATGAATTGATCAAGAATTCGATTCCTAGGGTAGGGTTTGCTAAGGATTTCAAATTAAGTGATCATTCTGCAGCAGAGACGCAGAAATCCGAGAGAAGGAATTTATGGAGAATACAGACAAAGAGGTGGAGAGAGCCAGCAGAGCAAAAATTTTTCCTGTGACGCAAAAGTCGAAACTGCTAGAAATAGCCAGAACTATCAGAACAACTGGGAAAGCTAACGCAGAGGGAAGAAGCTAGAACTGCCGGGAACAACCGCAACTACTGGAACATATGGGAAAGATGACGTAGAGGGAAAAATCCGTAACTGTTGGGAACAATCGGAATTGCTGGGCATTGTTGGAACATCTGGGAAAGTTGATTTAGAGGGAAGAAGAGGAGACACAGAAATAACTGGGGTTAGCTAGTCTTGTGTCAGATTAGCTGAAATTCTGTCAGGTGAAGTGAGGCAAAACTCACCCAGATTTTCAGACATTATTTTCTTTGTAAAGGATTGCTATATGAGAATCCTAGATTCATATTCAGATATTTCTCCTACATAATAATAAAAGGCTCAGAGTTGTTGCACCAATTTTCCTGCATTGGGTTTTTTTTTAGGATTATTGTGTCCAAAAATAATTGTGCCCTATGTATCTTGTTCTTTGCTTTGTTTTCTGTTTCATGAAATTAAACTTTTAATTAGTGTAGGCTGCATAAGTAATTTGCTTCAATATTCAGAAGAATAACTTGATGAATGTAATTTTAAAAAATCAAGTAGGTGAAGTAGATTCATATTTTCTACAGTAGGGGTTCCTTCGAGTCTAGGAATTTTCACAGAGATATGATTAAGTTTGATGAGCCAAAAAAATTAGAGGACACCATCCAAAAAAATAAATACTGCTGTGATCAATATAAGGATAAGGATGAGATCCAGACAGGTTGGAAGAAGAAGGACAAGACCATTTTGAAAGGAAAAAGGATAAAAAACCTCTAGGAATAGGCAAATGAGGAAAAATAGTAAGTTCATCACTCTTGTCAAAGGTGAATTCCAGTGAACATTTCCTACTGCCAATAGAGATGGAGCCACTAAACCAGAGAAGAGGCTGAGAGGCTCAAGAGAGGACCATTCCAGTGTTGGACATGTGGAGGGATCCACTTGCAAAGGGATTGTTCTCATCAACAATAACAAAATGATAAAAGGTTGTACAAAATGCAAGAGGAAACAATGTTGAATGATGTGGCTCAAAATGTGCCTCAAATTTATGCAACATTGAATAACCATAAATGGATCATCGAGCTTCAATTATCAAAATGGAAGGTATGGTCATTAACCAACTGATTTCGATTATAATTGATCTCAACTCTAATTTAAGTTATATTAACTCAAAAATTGCATAAGCTTGTTTCTTGCAAAATAAAACACATGCCAAATCTTGGCTAATCCAACTAGCCATGAGATCCAAGAAGATAGAGTGATGGAGCTAGTGGAATGATGCCACTTAGAACTAGACAACATGCCCACAACAATGAATCTCAACATACTTCCATTGGGTTCATATGACATTTTAATTGGCATGGACTAGCTGGAAGTACACAAAACCAAAGTGGAGTGTAATCATAAATCACTAGAGTGCCTCATGATGAAGGTGAAGGAAATATTTTGCAGGGGAAGAGAAAACTTATTTCAATCATAAAAATTTTAGTGTTGCAAGTGAAGAAATGCAACTAGAAAGGGTGTGCCCTATTTATGATCCAAGTAACCAGTGTGAAAAAGGGTAGAAAACTCGATCTCGATGATCATCCTATCTTAAAATAATATATATTTCCAGAAGAAATACTGGGAGCGCCACTGTTGTTA
>APFE031062127.1:68614-104818 GCA_000404065.3 Pinus taeda | reverse complement strand
AAACTTTTTTCTGATTAATTTTACACTTTTATTTCGAAATAAACCTTGGGTCTCCAAAATGTCATCCATTTCACCCTCTTTTCTTTCACTTTCATTTAGTATTTACCATATTCTACAACTCCATCACCGTACACTAAGACCATTTTTATGATCATATATGGGTTTATAATTATTATTTTCCAAAGCATTATTTAATATTTTGAGTGAATTTATGGTTAAATATTAGAAAAATAATATGTATTCACTTATATCTAAAAATTCGATGAGTTTTGTGATGTTTATAGGCATATTTGAAGATTCCAACAAAGTCATATTTGGCCTATAAGTCTCAAATTCAAATTTCTTCAAATTTTTGAAGAAGATTTGGGATGATTGATCAAATACATTTAATGGAGAAGAAACATGGAAGTTTCATAAGTGTCTCCTATTAAAGCTATGAGAGATTTGTGAGAGCATATGTAAAGATGTTACTTGCTAGATGTTAACACATGGTTGTAACCACATGAGATATTTGTGGATCTAGGAGATATTTATGGATCTACATTTATTAATTAGTTATTTTAGTTTTTTATAAATATGAGCGCCTTCTCCATTCAAAGGTGTGTTAAGTTTTGGAATGTTAACGATTGACTATGCTTATGCTTGATGTTATGAATACTATTGAAGTTCAATTCAGTTAATACAATCCTTTGATATGGTTATGCCTTCATGATCAGATTTGATGTTTGATTGATAACTTCCTGAAATTTCCACCTCTCGTGCACTTTAGGATGACTCCCTGATGATTATGAGTGTATTTTAATGTTTCATTATTACAAGATAGATTAGTTTCTTTTATACCCATTTTCTGCGACGTTTATTTCAAGTCTTTTGATTAGATGCTTTGTTGCTCATTCCATTTATGTTCTTTTACAGATCAAGCACATCCATTTCATTCACATAAATTATCTCAAAGCATAATTTTCTTGCACAAACGTTCTTAGGAAAATCATGGTTTTAATTTATGAATGAACTCTAATCTTGGAACACACATTGAATTTCTGAATTGCTTTACAATATTTAATGCTTTCATAGTTAAATGGCATCATTTTCATAGATTAGATTTATGAGCTTTCATAGATTAGATTTAGTTTCTTTCCTAGATTAAAGATTTCCATTATCATAGACTAAATTTAAAATATTTTCATAGATTAAGAATTCATGCTTTGATAAATTAAATTCAAATGATTTCATTAGATTAGATTTATTTTTTTAATTTGCATAGGAGTCTTTGCTTTCATTAGATTAAAAGTCCTTTGCTTTTATAGAATATATTGTCTTTTCTTTCAGTAGATTAAAATATTGCCTTTGCTTTTACTGCCTTCAAGAATAATCATTTCATTGCTTCCATCAGAATTATGTGTGTTTCTTTTGACTATATTTCATCTCATAGATTTTCCTTGCATTTGCAGTCTTTAAAATTCAATTTCCTTTTAGATCAAGATTTCGTTTTCACTTCATCACATTCTTTTGATTCATTTGCATAGATTTACCATTCATTTATTTCTATTATATTTCTTCTTTTAGAGTTAAATTTGAAAGCTAATTTTCTACAATATATTGTGAAAACATACTTCACAAGTATATGAACCTGGATTGGTAATTTAATTCTAAGAAATTTAACTTACAATTAAATTACCCAACATTTTTGGCGCCATTGTCAGGGAAGTATACATAGACATTAACTTTCAATATAAAATGCCTTTTATTTTACACAAATCTATTTGGGGGAGAAGTAAGACAAAAATTAAGAACCTATACATCATGATTGTGGTGTTCTTCCTAATTATAACTGTTGTAGTTGCATCCATTTTTAGATGCATAGTTAAAATTCATGTTAAAAATCATTTATGATGCATGAATTCCTACCAATTTTGGTACTATAAGAGTTTCGATACTAATCCATTTGTGGACATAAGATCGAGAATGATGATTATGCATTTCTTGGAGAGCAAGGACTACATTGAAGATTGGTTTCAAAAAGTGACCAGGCCACAACATTCGTCCATTCTTCAACAAATCCTGACAACAAATCCAAATGTACAACTACTCTCATATCCTGATAGACATTGAAGTATATTTTTCAAAGTGATAGTGATGTGCCGATTTTCCCCAACGGTCTTCCAATACCCCATGATACTTCATACAAAATCCCACAACTTTGTTTCAATCCACATTCTGGAAATTTAGAAATTTTATTTCAAACATGCAGTCAAAACAAAAAATCTAGATTCCGCTTCACAAGTGTCGTGAAAGAGAGTCTTCCCTCCCCTTCTAATCCCTTTTCTCACCTCCCCTAACTCACATGGGCTTCAATTTATCAAGGGCACAACCAACAGGCCAAAACGATCTCTCAAAGTTGCACACATAGCCCAATTTGTTTTTTACTGTAGGCGCTGCGAAATATTTTCGTAGCGCGTTTCAATTTTTTTTTCGTAGTGCTTTTAGAAAAGTGTCTTTTCGTATTCTCGAGAAGCTAAATTGACTTTCTCCTCTCCAAGGTTGATCCTCCATGGTCTTGGATTTCTTCCTAACATAACCTTCAAGTTATTATGTCCTTCTTATCCAGAATTGCAATGCTAACATGTTTGCCTCTCGAAACTAGTCACAAAAGGAGTTTTAAAAATTACACCACAGGTAGCTCGGGTTACCCTATGACAAAAATCCATTCATTGTAAAGACTATACTTTCATGCTTTGACACAAAGAGAATTCATCCATCATTAAAAGGATATGACACACCCAAAACAAGGTGCTCTGGTTCAACGCACACGAGGATCCTACACATTCGACAACAGAAAACGTTAATCAATTTAATGGCTAACACACAAATGGGTATTGACCATCCTGAATACGCACACCACATGACCAAACACACACTTTAGAAACCATCCATATGGCACAATCCATAGTCTTCAACACCAAATTCAACCTTCATTCACCAGGAATTCATCAACACAACAAATATGTATATATCCTCTTACAAGATCACATGCACTATTGAAAGGGTCATTCCATGCACAAACATTCAACACACTTGAAGACACCAAAGATTATATAAATAGAAACACACATAAATAACTACAACACATGGTCTACTTCTAGACATGAATACAACTTCTCAAGCTCTCATACAGTACTGCCATATACTAGTAATGATTATACTCATCCATAGACCCGAAAACACACACTCTTCAACAAAATTTGCTACAAGAATCAAACACGAATGAAAAGAACCAAGATGGAGCTCCCATGCCAAAGTTCTTCGTATAACCCTATGGAATAAGACCACGCTTTCAAAGGTAAATAATACACAAAGATCAAACTAAAATTACACATGGTCTATCAACTGACAATGATGGAAAGAATGCTTCATCATCCAATCTCTGACCCATACACACATGTAACTATATACTCAGTCCAAAATATATTTAAACCAAAGCATGTTGACCTCTTCTTGAGCATATTCAACCACTCTTCTTAGTTTTGTTATTGGGTTATATCACCATTTTTCCTTTAACAGATTTCCTGCTCCATCTCCTTCTATGACATAGCCTACTTGCTATGACAACTGATACCAATTCACCCCTCATCTTCCACAATCTTTCATGGATCTACTCATTGAACCAATTCCTCTCCAACCAAGAGCATTTGACTTCCCTGCAATCAATTCACTCACTATTGTAAGGTTCTTTTTCTCTCTAACCTTTTTATTTTTATTTTTTCCCACTATCAAGTTGTCCTATAATTTTGCATTTCCTCTTCCAAGGTCCCTTATGCTTCTTCCACTGAAGCTTCTTCAAGCGAGCTTCTTGCTCCTTGCACCTCCTTAATTTATTGTTATCCTGCATCAACTATTCCTGGACACTCATTTTCAAGAAAAAATTACAAATCTGCATATTCATGCATCCTTCACTTCCTAATTTCCTATTGCATAATCTTACCTCAAAATACATCAAAGCATTTTTCACTATGAGCTGTCAAACTAAGAGGTTTTTCCAACTATGATACCACATGATGGTGATGTGCCAGGTTGCCCCAACGGTCTCCCAATACCTTAGGATACTCCATAAAAATTCATACAACTTTGTTTCCATCCATATTATGGAATTTCATAAATTTTATTTGAAATATGTAGCCGAAACAAAAAATCTAGATTCCGCTTCACAAGTTCCATGAGAGAGAGCCTTCACATCCATTCTAATCCATTTTCTCACCTCCCCCAACTCACATGGGATTCAACTTATCAAGGGCACAACCAACAAGCCAAAATGAGCTCTTAAAGCTGCATAAGTAGCCCAAAAATTGTTTTGTTGTAGGGGCTACGAAATGTTTTCGTAGTGCGCTGTGAAATCATTTTTCTCGTAGCACATTCCAAAAAAAAAAAATGTCTTTTCACATTCTCAGGAAGATGAACTGAATTGCTCCTCTGCAAGGTCAATCCTCCAAGGTGTTGTCTTTCTCCCTAACATAAACCTCGAGTTATTATGTCCTTCTTAACTAGAATTACAACGCTAACATGTTTTCCCGTCGAAACCAATCACAAAAGGGGTTTCGACTACGTTCACACCATAGGGAGCTCGGGTATCCCTATGACCTCGCTTATTTTAGTGTAAAGACTATACCTTTATGCTCTAACATAAATATCATTCATCCAACATTAAAAGGATATGACACACCCAAAATATGGTGCTCTGGTTTAGAGAACATGAGGATCCTTCACATTCGATAACAAACGACTTTAATCAATTTAATGGCTAACACACAATGGGGTATTGACCATCTTGCATACACACACCACATGACCACACACACACTTTAGGAACCATCCATACGACACAATCCACAGTCTTCAACACCAAGATCAACGTTCATTCACCAGGAATTCATCAACAGATCAAATATGTAGATATCCTCTTACAGGATCAAACAAAATATTGAAAGGGTCATTCCATGCACATATATTCAACACACTTGAAGACTCCAAATATTATATAAATAGACACACACATAAATAACTACAACACATGGTATACTTCCATACAAGAATACAACTTCTCAAGCTCTCATACAATACTGCCATATACCAGTAGTGATTATACTCATCCATAGACCCGCAATCACACACTCTTCCAAAATATTTGCTACAGAAATCAAACTCGAATGACAAGCACCGCGATGGAGATCCCATGCTCAGGTTCTTCATATAACTCTATGGAATAAGACCACGCTTTCAAAGGTAAATAATACATAGAGATCAAAACAAAATTACACATGGTCTATCAATTGACAACGATGGAAACAATGCTTCATCACCCAATCTATGACCCATACACACATGTAAATATATACTTAGCCTAAAATACATTTAAACCAAAGCTTTCCAATTTAATACAAAACCATACAGCCATGACATTTCTCAACACCTCTAGATTTGACTTTTACGAATGCCGAGAAAAAATCCTCATTAACAATATGTAGACAGAGAGAAAAAAAAGAATAAAGGCGTAAACCAAACTTTCTCATTAATTAAATATCAAACTCAAACATACATTAAGTTGGCCATATATTACAACATGGGCATGTGTAGCCTAGGCCTCTCATCCTATTCCTCTCCTCCTAGCATTGGAGCTTCTCCTATCTACGACTACAATTTTTCCTCTTCTGCACACACACTACTCTTCTCAAACACTTATTTCTTTATAAGGAAAGCTAACATGGTTAACCAAGAGTCATAAGTGATGGTTCATTTCCCCTTATCACAAATATGGGAAATTGAAGCTGCATTAATTACATTTACATTAGGAAATATTCATCTAAATAACAAAACCCATTTCCAAATGTAAATATGTACAAAACATTTAAAATTTCACCCCACATCACCGTGTGACCATCCCATCACATTGGCAAGCCTTGGTCCATTCTTCCTTGAACTTTGCGCTCCATGCACCCGCATCAGACTCCCATGGTACAAAATATATGACCTCCTGGTCATATGCATCTAGTCTTCTCGTGACAACCTCAACTTGTGAGCTACAACACGCCTTTTTAGTAACAAGTCTCCACCTTGCTACATGGTACCTCACTAAACTTTCTCCTAAGTTTGGGCTTTTGGCATCTTCCTAGTTCTCTTATTCTGAATCTAGTGAGCACTCCTTTTTCTAGGTTACTGTAAATTTCCTCACCTTCCTCCACTGTCACCTGCATAGTGAAACAAATCTCTTACTAGTTCCTTAACTCAACTCATACCTTCTTCTACTTCTTCCTCTGCGAACTCTAAACTTTACTTGCTTCCCAACTGTTCAACTTGGAAATACAACGTAGGTTGTCTCTTCACACAACCAATCATACCTTCCTTCTTTCCTTTTGTCAATTTCATCATCTAACTTAGTCCTTGGTTGAAATTTTACTATATCTAGGATGCCCATCAAATCTTCATATGCTTCATCACATGTGTTCATTTCCGTTACGATGTCCTTCCATAGCTGCAACTTAATTCCCTTGGGTTTTTCCTCCACTTATCATTTATCTCTGTCTCAACTTCACCTGCAAAAAATTCCATTTCACTCTCTTCTGGAGACTTCATCCGTAACCCTGGTCTTCCTCATCCTTTTGTAGCAGTCCTCTTATCATCTCTAGCTATCATTTGACTTCAGCTACTTCTCTATCAAGTTTGTCTCAACTTGATCTACTATGGCTTCTCTCTAAACCTTTACTATGACTCTTAGTAGTCAAAATATCCTTCTATGAGCTTCTCCCTGTTCATTGTGAGTTGCACACAAACCACTGCAATGAAATGACTCCATCAACCTATTTATAAATACCATACTAAGCTATTCCATGCCTAGTATTCTCCTCGTATTTCTGCTAACTCCTTCATCTAGAATACCAATCTAAGCTCTCTTTTCTTTTCTGGCTTCTACATGTAATTACTCACCTTCTTCCTATGAGAACTTCATTGTTCTTCCTCACCTTCTACCACAAGGTTCCTTGCCATCATCCTCAACTGAAAATACTCTTAACCGCTGCTTGTAATCAACACTCAATCCAAAATTAACTAAAAACAAAGACCATTACCCCCTGTCCAATATTCACACAAATGTTGCTACAAAATTCTTCTTTCTTTTGTCATCTCTTTGCTGTTCCAGACCTTCCTGTTCAACACCATTCTTTTTACTCATAACTCTAGTCATGATTGAGTTTTGTCCCAACTAAACCACTGCCTTATTAAATATTTCCTCAATCACTACTTTGAGTTCAACTTCCTTGGAACTTTTCTTTTTCTACTTGTGACCTTCCTCTGAACCCCTGCTATGATATCATCTCTTCCTCTTGCTAAATTCTCCTTGTCTGCTAGTGAGCTGTAACAACCCCTTCTTTTCACTGTAACAAGTTTGTTACTTGTCACCTATACCAAGTCATCCTCTTGGTATCTTCTCTTCTCTAGGTTCTCTGGAACGGAACCTCTTCTTGAGCATGCTTTCGCCTCTGGTTCAAAGTTGTCAATTGTTGCATCTTCAATTGCTCACTCTTCTTAGTTTTGCTATTGGGTTTTTTCACCATTTTTCCTCTAAGAGATTTCATACTCCATCTCCTTTTATGACATAAGCTTACTTTATGTGGAATCTTCTACTAATTCATCTCTCATCTTCCACAATATTTCTTGGATCTCCTTGTTGAACCAATTCCTATCCAACCAAGAGCATCTAACTTTGTTGCAATCAGTGCTATAAGGTTCTTTTTCTCTTTAGACTTTTTTTTTCTCACTGTCAAGTTGTCTGACAATTCCGCATTTCCTCTTCCAAGGTCCCTTATGCTTCTTCCATTGAATCCTCTTCAAGAGAGATTTTTTCTCCTTGAACCTCCTTAATTTCTTGGTAGCTTGCATCAACTGTGCCTGCACACTCCTTTTCAAGACATAATTATAAATCTACCCATCCTTGCATCCATCACTTCCTAATTTCCTGCTACATAATATTACCTCAAAATACATGAAAGTATCCTTCAGTATGAGTTATCAAACTAAAAGATTTTTCCAACTCTCATACCACTTGATGGTGACGTACCAGGGTGCTAGGTTTCCAAATCAAATTGAAAATTTCTTGGTGCATTTTTCAACAATCCTTCTCAACAAGTAAGGGATTATCAACCACCCTTATCCTGTACCTGTGGAACTTGAAATTCCTTCTTGACAAGGCCTTTGTCAAAATGTCAGCACCTCTATCAGAATGTGTTGCAACAACATTATCCGCCTTTGCGTAAAATCCTATAAACGGTGATGCCAGATATCTATATGCTTGGATCAATCATGAAAAAGAAAATTTTCAAAGATATTGATGCAACTCTATCATGGTAGATCATAGTTGGATCCGTCATCTGAGCAAACAATCCAACAAGTATCTTTCTCATCCAGATCACCTCACATGTTGCTTGACTAGTCGCCATGTATTCTGCTTCTTCCGAGCTGAGTGCCTAAGATATTTGCTTCTTGCTATACCAAGAAATTGTTGCAGACCCAACATTGAAAATTCCACCTGATGTACTCTTTCGGTCTGATGGAATCCCCACCCAATTTTTATTTGTGAAGCCACATATCTTCACTCCCTCTTCCTGTCTGTACCATAGTCCAAACTAGGTAGTGCCTCTGAGGTACCATAGAACATTCTTAGCTGCTTTCCAAAGTAATTTGGTTGGCCTAACCATAGCTTGGCTCAACTGGTTGACTACATAGCACATATCGGGTTGTGTTTTCACAAGATACATTAGTGAACCCACCAATTTTTGGTAAACAATAACATTCACTTGCTCACCTAAAGAGGCATCCTCTTTCCTCTAGTTGGTCGCTAGAGGTGTCTCCATGGGTTTTCAATTGTCCTTGTAGAACCTTTGAAGTATATTGTTGTAATACTTTCCTTGAGAGACACACAATTCTCCATTGCCTTGCCATACTTCCAATCCGAGGAAGTAGTGCATGAGACCCATGTCCTTCATTTCAAACTCTCTTGCAAGATCTAATTAGCTGCTCATCACCAGTTAAAATCAAATCATTAACATATAAGACAATAATCAACAATTTACCTTCTACCAAGATGTGATAGAGGTTTGCATCTGCTTCAATTTTGGTGAAGCCTAAATTGGTGAGATAACTAATGATCTTGGTGTACCAATTATGGGGTTCTTGCTTAAGACCGTACAATGCTCACTTGACATGAGACTCCCGATAAAAAGTATCGAAGCCTTATGGTTGCTCGATATACACCTCCTCCTCAATAACTCCATTAAGGAATGTTGTTTTCGCATCCATCTGGTGGATTTCCCAATCCATCTGTTCATCCAAAGCAAGAATTGATTTAATGGATGAGTAGCTTGCTAGAGGAGCAAAGGTCTCCTCATAGTCAATCCCCTCAACTTGAGAGTACCCCTTGGAATCAAATATGACATTGTACTTTTCTATGTTTTCGTCTGCTGCATGATTTACCTTTAAGATCCATCTCGAACCCACAACTGATTTGTTTGCTAGTCTTATGACCACTTTCCAAACACTGTTTTTTACAATGGATTCATATTCCTCCACCGTTGCATAAACTCATACAGGTTTCTCTAATTTTTCCTCGAAAGAAGATGGCTCAGTCTCTACATGCTTAGTCATTAGATCCATGTAGCCAATGTACCAATCTAGTGACATTATCTGGCTACAGTGATTTGAAGGATCAACCACATTCTCCCTTGTATCCTACACAAGTCTCTCAGCTTGCTTGGTCCTTTTCCTACCATCTCTGGATGGTTCTGGTTGAATGGTTGTCTCCACTCTCTTCTCCTCAATTTGTGGCTGCTCCACAACTTCTTGAGGCTCCTCCTTTGGAGCTAAAATATCCTCTTTTAGTGGTATTTGAAGCTCCCTCTCAAGAGAGCATTGCATCACTTTATCTTCATCAACTTTTACATCCCTTCCCAAAACTCTCATTCCAAGAGATGACAAGTACACACGATATTTATGGGGAGTTTCTATGTAACCCAAAAATACCCCCAATTCTGTTGTCGGCTCTAGCTCCTTCCTTAATTCTTTGGGGACATGGTAGTAAACAAAGGCTCCAAAAATCATGAAGTATGACACATCTGACTTTCTCCCTGAGAAATAATCCTCTAGTGTAATCATGCCCAGAAACCGACGAGGACTCTGGTTCTGAAAATAGACTGTTGTGTTGCATGCCTCAGTCCACAAATGCATAGGTAGGCCTTGATCATGCAACATCACCCTCACTGCTCCCACAATGCTACTGTTCTTTCTCTCAGCCACCCTATTCTGTTGTGGGTTTTGAGGTGCTGTCAACTCTCATCGACTGCCTTTTTTTTCACAAATTTTTTTAAATTCATTTGATGCGTACTCATCTCCATTATCACTCCTGAGAGACTTCACTTTCTTGCCCTTTTCTTTCTCAACTAGTGCCTTGAATTCTATGAACTTGGAGAATGCATCATCCTTCTTCTGCATGAATAAGATCCAACACCTCTGTGAGACAAAAGGATCCTTTCCGGGAATGTGATTTTGTGTACTTCCCAAAAATACATCCTTTGCATACATCCTACTGCTCAAGTTCTCTTTTGGGGAGGCTAGTGGTTATCAGTTTCATGATCTTCAAAGCACCATGATGCAAATGGCCAAGTATTCTATGCCAAAGTTCATCAAAGTCATGACTTTGCACCTTCTCCGCCTTTGTGCTCAATGCAAAACAATCTTCCACATCTAGATTGTACATGTTCTTCACACGAACCCCGAACCGCTTCACCTTTCCTATGGCTATGTGTCTCAGGAATGCCTTTCCTTTGCTGAAGATCACATCATAAACATGATCTTCCAAAAATGCAATATAGATGAGATTTTTCTTTAGGCCTGAAACAAACATGACATCCTTGAGCCTAGGGGGGGAGCTCGACTCCCTCTAAAAGGTGATTGTACCAATCCCGATTGTGCTCTACCTTCTATCGTCCCCCATCTCGATGTGCATCTGTAAATATTTCTCCTCCAAGTCACTGGAAAAGTCTCTACACCCTATCAGGTGGAATGATGCACCTAAGTCCAAGTACCACATGCTCCCCATCACTTTGCTGGCTATGCATGCAATGAGGGTAAAGTCAAGCTTGAAATGTGAAGCCAAAGATTCACCTGCTTCTCCTCCTGAGGTATTCTTGCTTGTCATCTTGTGTGGACACTTTGCAGCATAATGATTGAATTCATGACAATAGAAGCATTTAATTTTGACAAATCTTTCTTCTTGCCCTCTTGACTGGATTTTACTTTGGGTTGGGATTTCTTCCCTTTCCCCTTCTTTTCCTTTCCATCCAATGAAAATTTTCTTCATCCTTGACCTTGGATGAAGTCCCATCTATGGTATTCCACCTTATTTCCTCCTGTACCGAATCAGACCATAAGTACTCCCAATTTGGTAGTTTCTCCCTCTCATTCACTGAATCTTGATAGATATGCCTACTCTTGGGAAGGCCCAGAAGGGACAGGCTTGCCAAGGCATCTTCTGGGATAGTAACACTGACCCCGCTCAGTTCATCACGACATTGTGCGAACCTATTTAGATACTGCGGTATAGTGTCATTCTTTTGCACCTTGATACTTCAAAGTTTATCATTGAGTGCAAAATTCCTGTGGTCATTACTATTCTTGAGCAATTTTGTCAGTGCTTTCCACATTGCAAATGAAGTTTCTTTTCCATGGAGATTTGAGGCAATATGATCTCGTACTCCCTTCAAGATTATTATCCTCACCTAGATACATATTTCTCCCACTGTTCAAGGTCCTAGACATCATTTGTTGGTGGTCTAGGAATATTTGTCTTGACATATTCAAGAAATCCATTGTCATCCAATACTGCCTCCATATAGTCCTTCCATGCAACAAAATTTGAGGTTCCTTCCAAGGCATACTCTAGCCTTAGTCCATTGAAGGCCATTTTCTAAGATTTGAAGAAATCTCGCTACACAAATCTTCAAATTTGAACCTTTGGGAAACAACTTTGATTTTCTTGATCTAATGTGAATCCAACTCTGATACCATGTATAAATTAGGATATATATTTTCAACTGCTCACGAAGTTTTAATCAAAATCACAAGATAAAAACCTATTATACTTATTTGTGGACATTAATATACAATTTAGAACAAAAATTCCAAACATGAAATAAGAAATCAAACACATGCAAATACTATTTTTCCTAGGGAAAGAAAATTGCTAAAAACCCCAATGTCTGCTTGCATTAATATGATGAATGGAGATGTATTACAATTTATTTGCTCAACTGAGCACAACTTGCAAGAGAATAAACTATCTCTCTACTCACTAAGAAGCTCTGAACCATAATTAGTCAATTTTTCCTCTGCTTGAGGTTCTCTTTCTTTCTGATGTTCGTTGAGGAATTAGGCCCTTATTATTTAGGAAATTCCTCAAATTGAATTGCACAATTTCTTAGGTTGATCATCTAACTGCATGCAACACTTGTACACTCAAGAATAATCTACAAATGATGTTACACTACCTTGGAATCTCCACCAAGCCTGGGGAACTCGAATTCTTTGCATGCACAAACTATTTTGGGTTGATTGATCAGTTAACTGGATGATCAATGAGTTTGATTGAAGTTCCATTGCACAACTTGACCCTCCGCTAGTTCCTTCAATATTTGGAACTAGTTTAACTGAAACAACCTTAGATATTGAATTGGATTATTATAAATTAGAAATCACAAATTCTTAACTGAACTTTAACTCCTCCAACTTAGTAAAATGGGTGACACAATCCATGTTACACAACTTAACATCATTCAAGTTCTCTGTTGATGTGGAAATTCATTTTTTCTCAATTTAATCAAGTCAAAATCAAATTGAGAATTTTTTGCTGCATTTTTCAACACATGGGCTTCAACTTATCAAGGTCACAACCAACAGGACAAAATGAGGTCTCAAAGCTTGAGACGCAACCCAAAAACTGTTTTGTTGTAGGCACTACGAAATATTTTTCGTAGCATGTTGCAAAATAGTTTTTTTCGTAGCGCTTTCAAAAAAGCATCTTTTCACACTCTCGGAAAGATGGATCAAATTTATCCTTTGCAAGGTCGATCCTCCATGGTCTTGGTTTTCTCCCTAACACAACTCTCGAGTTATTATTTCCTTCTTAACCAGAATTGCAATGCTAACATGTTTTCCCCTCGAAACCAGTCACAAAAGGTGTTTTGATAGCATTTACACCACAGGGAGCTCAGGTTTCCCTATGGCAATGCTACATTCACTATAAATACTATACCTTCATGCTCCAACATGAAGAGAATTCATCCATTATTAAAAGGATATGATATACCCAAAACAGGGTGCTTTGGTTCAATGTACATGAGGATCCTTCACATTAGACAAAAATCAACTTTAATCAATTTAATGGCTAACACACAAAGGGGTATCGACTATCCTGCATACACACACCACACGACCACACACACGCTTTAGGAACTGTCCATATGACACAGTCCACAGTCTTCAATGATGTTAACTGTCTTCAATACTGAGTTCAACCTTCATTCACTAGGAATTCATCGGTACATCGAATATGATGTATATATCCTCTTACATGATCACACACACTATTGAAAGGGTCATTCCATGCACATACATTCAATGCACTTGAAGACTCCAAAGATTATAGAAATTGACACACACATAAATAAACACAACACATGGTCTACTTTCAGATAGGAATACAACTTCTCAATCTCTCATACAATACTGCCCTATACCAATAGTGATTATACTCATCCATAGACCCGCAATCACACACTCTTCCACAAACTTTGCTACAGGAATCAAACATGAATGACAAGCACCATGATGGAGCTCCCATGCCTAGGTTCTTCATATAGCTTTATGGCATAAGACCACACTTTCAAAGGTAAATAATACACAGAGATCAAACCAAAATTGCACACGATCTATCAACTGACAGTGACATAAATAATGTTTCATCGCCAAATCTATGACCCATGCACACAATTAACTATATATTCAACCCAAAATACATTTAAACCAACGCAGGTCAATTTAATATAAAAACACACAACCATGACATTTCTCAACACCTCTAGATTCGACTTTTACAAATGCCGAGAAACAATCCTCATTAACAATATGCAGACAAAGAGACAAACAAGAACAGATACATAAACCAAACTTGCTCATTAATCAAATATCAAACTCAAACATACATTAAGCTGACCATATATTACAATGTGGGCATGCGCAACCAGGGCCTCTCATCCTTTGCCTCTCCTCCTAGCGCCAAAGCTTCTCTTATCTACTGGTGCACTTTTGCCTCTTCTGCACACACACTACTCTTCTCAACCACTCATTTCTTTATAAGGAAAGCTAACATGGGTAACCAAGAGTCACAGGTGATGGTTCATTTCCTCTTCTCACAAATATTTGAAACTGAAGCTACATTAATTACATTTACATTAGGAAATATTTCCTCTAAATAAAAAACCTTATTTCCAAATGAAATATCTACGAAACATATAAAATTTCACTCCACATCACCATGTGACCATCCCATCACATTGGCAAGCCTCGGTCTAGTCTTCCTCAAACTTTGAGCTCCATGTATGCACCTGCATCGCAAAGTTGGAGGTGAGCATACTAAAGCTCTTGATCAGTAAATGGCTTTAATGGAAATACTTGTACACTTGACAAAATTCTTTCATTTTTCAAAATTAAGTAGGATAGAATAAGGAATAAAACCAAGCCTGGTAATTTTTTATGTTTTTGAAGTTTTTGTTTTGAAATTTGATTTCATTTATTTCTTGAAAATTTCATTTGATGTTGCACTAAGAGCCACCTCTCTCATTCACTAACCATTGGTAGGAAGATCTACAAGAGAAAATACATTCACGAAGAAGGAGAACAATTAGAGTTTCATAAACTAAAATTTGAGGTTTGAGATCAATTTTTCTTTACTTTTCAAATTTCAAATGAATAAAGAATCGACAAAATTCCCGAGTGTGCACTCTTTTCGTGCTTTGTTGCAACCTAGAAAATTAGAAAGAGAAAAAATTAGATAAGTTAGTCTTGAAATGAAATCTTACAATAAAATTCAAAAATCCAAAAGATAAATAAATTTCAGATCTAAATTTACTCTTCATTTTAAAAAATGCTTAAATTTTGATTTCAATTATTTTTATTTCAAAATTTACTATATATGTTATTATATTAAAAAAAAGACAATTAAAATTTCTCAAAAAAAAATTCTAATTTTTCCTTTGTTAAACTAATGAACAAAACATTAAAAAAAAAATTAAATAAATACAAAAATTAATTAACAACCAAAACATTAAAACAAATCACAAATAAAATATTAAAATAAACAATACAAAAATTTTAAACATAAAAATAAAACGACATATAAAAGAAAACGAAACTATCATATAAAAAAAAAACCAGATCTCATTCATAAAACCAACGGATGGCCGACAACATATAAACTGCGATGATGTTTGGAGGTCTCTAATCTCTGCCAAACAATACAAATTCATACATGCGTTCCGTTGAACCCTTTGCTCCATGATTAAAGCTCAGTTTCAAGAGGAGAAGAGCGGTGGGAGTTGGCGAGTTGATACATTCAGTAGATATTTTGTTTTGTCAAAAGGACGAATTCGAATTCAACAGAATATCTCGTTGGATTTTAATTAGCTTGACACGGGGCTGCAACGATTTTTCTGTCTGAAAAAGACTGGTCCACATGGCAACACAATATTTGTCCATGTAATTGTCTACTCAATCGCCACTCCACACTGCCACATCACCAACCCAGTCAAGCAGCTTGCCACATCACCAACCCACCTGTCATTAATAGGCACATCAACTGCCATGTCAACCATTCATCAGCATTTTGTCAAATGCCACATCATCATCAAGTGGCCACGTTAGCACCTGTGCTACCACATGACACTCCTTGGTGCTGCGATGTGTCACCTACACAACATTTTTTTTTATTGTTTCACAAAAATTTTAGATGGGCAAAAGTTTCTCATAAGACATGGTGATTCAAGCATAATATACATTAGGTAGTTATTTTCATCAACATTCTAGATAATAAAAAATTTGCAACAATTGGACTTTGAAAACATTATCAGATCATTAAAAATGTTTCTAATATGAATTTGCTTTAATATGGTTTTACAGTTATTGAAATTAGACATCAAATGGAGAATTTATCAGTGAAACACTAACATGTAGTTCAAGGTGCACCACTTCCCGACATGTAAAAAGTGCATTTCAATTTTATTTGTCTTCCTTGGATTCGTTTTATTAGCACAATTTGTGATTTTTTTGCATATATAGGATGAAGAGAGATTGATCATCACCTCTCCCTCGATAATATTATGTTTTATTGTAGATTAGCGCTAAGTTTTTGCAGATTCCGGGATGATAAAATAAGATCAATCTATGCACAAGTGGGTTTCAAAGACCATTTTTTTCATAAGAAAGAATATGAAGAAGTGAAGTCCATGTCAGATCACATCGCTCATGTCATTTCTATTCAATCATTTTCCTTCCTCTATGCTCACAGTCCATCCATGTTGAAGTCCATAATTCCATCTTCCTACTACTTGATTATGACTTCAAAACCATTTTTCCCTTTGGAAGTTTCATACTTTCTTGCATCACCTACATTCACCCATAACCCATAAACAAAGTCATTCAGCTCACTTACATTGCTGAGTTACTTCATTGTCCTCTTCCTTTTTCCAAATAAAGTCTGCTAATAAGTGCAAATATTTCATCTATGGTCTTATACACCATTATTTTATACTCGTGCTAGATGATGGGGGATTCATTAACACCTCCCTTCTAACAAGTCTTGATCCATCGATTTCAACACATTATTTGGGTTCGAGACTAGAGATCTTTTTAGTACCTTGAAGTTTGCATGCCTTAATGGCAAGTTCTCTTACAAATAAACAATGAGAATACATCAATACCCCCTATTTGTTGGATCTTCTAGGTGGCTCGACTACAACTCATTTATTTGTACCTAATAAGATGTACTTAGGCATCTTGACTCTCATTGACATTAAAGGTGAGTAGTTTCATGTTGGTTAACGACATTCTTTAATGACCAGTGATCCAACAATTTCTTTCTATGTTCGACTTCAACAAAATTTATTCACATAGATAAGATTTTTTCCATGATTAAGATATGAATGAAGACTATATGATTTCAGTAGCTTGCAACTGTGCTCCAATAAACCAGATTCAGTTTTTGAGTTCAGCGACAATAGCTTCAGCAATAAGAAGACACAATTCCAATTTCAGATTTCAACCACTATTCATACAACCAATAAATGAAAAAATAGGTCATATTCTTTCACTTCACATTCCATGATCCAACAGTAATAACCAAGATCTCACAAATGCATAGTTTATTGAATTTTCAAGTATGTGAAGATATGTTGTTTTCAAATCTTTAATCATTAATTTCTTGAATGCTAAAATATATGTATTTGGAAAATTTCCCATATGACATTGCTTTCCCTTTCTTCAAAAGGCGGAAAACACCTTTAGTTGGGGGATATTCATTAGCCTTTTTCAATTACATATTATGTAACCTCATATATTTTTGACCAACATGTTTCTCCCAATTGAATGTTGTTGTTCTATGATTCAAAGATTGATATGTTTTAAAAATATTCAGGTCATGAATAATGATCGATTGATATGCATATGAATGAGTTTTCAATTTGAACGCATTTTCAAGTATTCTTTGTTGCAACAAGAAAAAGAGTAAAAGATAAGTGTTGCCACACAAGAACCAACACTTGAAATACTTACGGCTCCCACACAACAATCAACCATAAGAATTACAACTTGGATATTTTTCAAAGAAAATAAGACTCTTAAATATAGCAAGCTCTTAAGAAAAAGAAATAATTGAAGGAGACATTGTAAGTCTTGAAGAGTATCTCAAAGTCACAAAATGAATTAATCTTCCACTTCACGAAATGCTACATAAAAAATAACAAAATGTTATAGTCCATGAAAATTAATGCAAAGTTGCATGAGGACATGAAACATCTTCAGTTGGGGGGAAATGTTGGATTTCCAAAATGTCATCCATTTCACCCTATTTTCTTTCACTTTCCTTTAGTATTTACCATATTCCACATCTCCATCACCTTACACTAAGACCATTTTAATGATCATATATGAGTTTATACTTATTATTTTCTAAAGAATTTATTTTAATATTTTGAGTGGATTTATGGTTAAATATTAGAAAAATAACGTGTATTCACTTATATCTAAAAGTCGGATGAGTTTTTTGATGTTTGTAGGAATATTTGAAGATTCAAAAAAGTCATATTTGACCTCTATGTCTCAAATTCGAATTTTCTCTTCAAACTCTTTGAAGATTTGAGGAAGATTTGGGATTATTGATCAAATACATTTCATGGAGAATAATCATGGAAGTTTTCATAAGTGTATCCTATTAAAGCTATGAGATATTTGTGAGAGGATATGTATAGATGTTACTTGTTAGATGTTAACACATGGTTGCAACCACATGAGATATTTGTGGCTCTAGGAGGGATTTGTGGATTTGCATTTATTAATTATTTATCTTAGTTTTTGTATAAATATGAGTGCATTCTCCATTCAAAGGTGTGTGAAGTTTTGAAATGCTAATGGTTTACTATGTTTATACTTAATGCTATGAATACTATCGAAGTTCACTTTAGTTAATACAATTCTTTTGTATGGTTATGCCTTCATGATGAGATTTGATGTTTGATCAATAAATTCCCGAACTTTCCACCTTTCGTGCACTTTAGGAAGGCCATCTAATGAGTATAAGTGTATTTTAATATTTCATTTTTGCAAGATAGATTAGATTTGTTTATGCCAATTTTGTGCAATGTTTATTTCAATTATTTTGATGAGATGTGTTACTACTCATTCCATTTATGTTCTTTTTTTAGATTAAACACATTCATTTCATTCACATAAATTATTTCATAGCATAATTTTATTGCCCAAACATTCTTAGGAAAATCATGGTTTTAATTTATGAATGAACTCTAAGCTTTGAACACACACTGAATGTCTGAATTGTTTTACAATCTTCAACGCTTTCATAGTTAAATGACATCATTTCCATAGATTAAATTTACAAGCTTTCATAAATTAGATTTAATTTCTTTCATAGATTAAAGATTTCCATGCTTTCATAGACTAAATTTCAAATGTTTTCATAGATTAAGATTTCATGCTTTGATAGATTAAGTTCAAATTCTTTCATTAGATTCAATTTATTGCTTTAGGTTAAAAGTTCTTTGCTTTCACTAGATTAGAATATTGCCCTTGCTTTTTTACCTTTAAGAATAATTAGTTTATTTCTTCCATCAGAATTCTGTGTGTGCCCTTGACAAGATTTCATCTCATATATTTTCCTTGAATTTGCAGTCTTTAAAATTCAATTTGTCTTTTATATTAAGATTTCGTTTTCACATCATCACATTCTTTTGATTCATTTGCATAGTTTTACCATTCATTTCTTGCTATTAGAATTCTTCTGTTAGAATTAAAATTGAAAGTTGATTTCCTAGCATATATTGTGCAAGTGTATTTCACAAGTATACAAACTTGGATTGAAAATTTAATGCTAAATAATTTAACTCACAATTAAATTACCCAACAACCACCTAGGAGAGACATTAAATTATCCATTGAATTGATTCTTGGTTCAATACTAGTTTCTAAGAACCCATATCGCATGAGCACGCTAGATATGGTAGACTTAAAGGTATAGCTGAAAAAGATGTTGGACAAAGTGTATATCAAACCTAGTGTCTCACCCTAAGGAGCCCAACACTATTTGTAAAGAATAATGATGGTATATTACAACTGTGTATTGATTACTGATAGTTGAACAAAGCTACAATGAAGAACAAATATCCACTGCCAAGAACTGATGATTTATTTAACTAGTTGAGAGGAGCCACATAATATTCTAAAATAGATTTAAGATCTGGCTATCATGAAGTTAGAACTAAGGACAAATATATTCTCAAGACAACATTGAGAACACGATATGGGCACTGCGAGTTTATGGTCGTGCCATTCAGGTTTAAAAATTCCCTAGCTACATTTATGTGCTTGATGAATAATGTCCTTAGCCAGTACTTGGACAAAGTTTTACTGGTGTTTGTGGATGATATCTTGGTTTATTAAAAAACTAAAGAAGAGCATGAAGAACACTTGAAAGTAGTACTATAATTACTGAGAGAACACAAATTGTATGCCAAAATTGGAAAATGTGAATTCTTTAAGTCACAAGTTCAATACTTGGGGCATGTAAGGTGTTGTTGTGGATTTGAAAATATTGACATAATGGAGTGGATTACTCCATGCAATGCCACATAAGTTAGAGTTTTCATGGTATTAGCTAGATATTACCAACGATTCATCTTGGAATTCACAAAGGTTTGGAATCCAATAAAAACCTTCCAGAGAAAAGGGGTCAAATTTGAATGGACATTGGAGTGCACAACTATCTTTGAATAAATATAGCATTTGCTCACGCATGCACCTATCTTGAGAATAAATTATCCAGAAAAGGATTTCTTAGTTTGTATAGATGCTTGTAAGGAAGAAATAGGTGGATTTATAATGCAATAAGAACATGTGATTTGTTATGAATCAAGAAAATTAAACGAGCATGGAAAGAACTATGTTAGCCATGACTCAGAACTTGAAGAAATTGTGCATGCACTAAAGATTGGAGGCACTACTAATTGCTTGGAAGAAATTTTTTGTTGATGTCATATCATGGAGGGTTGAGATACTTGTTTGATTAACCCAAGGTAAATGAAAGACATGTGAAATGGTTAGCTCTCATTAATGAATTTGACTTTGATATGAAACATATTAAAGGTAAGGAGAACAAAGTAGCAGATGCACTTAGTAGAAGTCTACAAGTAGCTCACATAGTAGCTATGAGTACTTGTGAAGTTGAAATCAATGAAAGGATCAAGGAAGCTTCACAACAAGGTGAAAATTTCAACATGTGAAGGAATGATTATTGCAAGAAACAAAAGGAACATTCAACAAGAACTACAAATTTATTGATGATGGTGTGTTGCAGTTTAAGGATAGATTGGATCTACCTTGTATAGGTGACTTGAAGAAGCTCATAATGGATGAGTTCCATAAAATACCTTACTTTGGTCATCTTGGTTATCATAAAATGATAACAACCATGAAAAATATGTATTATGGGCTAGTAAGGAAGAATAAGTTGCTAAATACATTTCCAAGTGTTTGGAATGTTAACATGTTAAAATGATATGCAGACACTCAACGAGATTGGTGCAACCAATTCCAATCCCTGAGTGGAAGTAGGAAATCATACCCATGGAATTCATCATAGGATTGCTGAATATACCCAAGAAACATGATGCCATTATGGTGGTAGTAGAAAAATTGAGCAAGGCAACT
This sequence comes from Pinus taeda, assembly GCA_000404065.3. Taxonomy (NCBI): domain Eukaryota; kingdom Viridiplantae; phylum Streptophyta; class Pinopsida; order Pinales; family Pinaceae; genus Pinus; species Pinus taeda. The sequence goes on along the minus strand of APFE031062127.1, from coordinate 83,233 downwards.
CACTTCATACATGTACATAATTCTACTAGCCCTAAAACCATTGTAAACATCCATAAAACCTTGCCAAAATCCTAGAAACTTGAAGGGAAAACCCAAAAAATATAGAAACCCTAAGAGAAAACCTTGAAGAGGAGAGAAGAGGTAGTAAGAAAAGAATTAGACACACCTATTCTAACCACTTTTCCCCTATTCAAGCCACATGTTCACTATATTTAAGCCACATGTATTGTCCACCTCTCACTTGTAAACGGCCTCACTTATAATAAAATTAGGAATTAGAATGATATAGATATATATATATATCATTCCAATTTATAATATTTTTATATATATAAGCTAAAAGGGGATCTTTGGAATGTATATGTGTGTGTGTGTGATTCACGGACCCTGAAGATCAGTGACCATTATGTCCACAAAATATTTGTACCAGGAAGATCCACCCAAAGGGATCACTTCCTATCGGCTCAAACACAGAGCCTGACCCTGAGAATGTTGAGATAATTGAACCCGTGACCTTTCACTAACAAAGTGCTTTAATGACAAGGACTTAACCAATTGAGCCAACCCTCAGGGATTTTGGTGTATATATAAGTAAAATAAATTAAAAGGGTTGGGTTGCAATGTAAGGCACATGACATCATGGCTACTTGGGTCAAATGTCCAAATTGAACTCAGTGAGACAATTTTGTTGAGTAGTGGAGATTTCATTAACCAAATAAATAGTTATGCTAGGTTTTGATTTCAAAACTCAATAGCTAGATGGACATTTTTGCTATAAACTAACTCATATGGGGTGAAACCATTGAAATTCCTTGAGGTTGTATAATAGGCCCAAACAACTTGAGGAAGCCAATTATTCCAATTATGATGATGGGATTGTACAATCTTGGTGAGGATGTTTTAAAGTTCTCTATTAATAAATTCAACCTACCCATTATTTGAGTATGGTATGGATTGGAGCAATGGTACTTGATCTAGGAAGCCTATTTAAGCTTGGAAATCAATTTGAAAGTAAACTAGGTTCCCTATTAGATATAATTTCTCTATGGACATTGAAAATGGTGAAATTGACTTCATATAATTAGTCAACTACTTGTTCTTCCTTAAGTTCTTGTAAAGGTTAAAATTCAACTCAATTGGTGAGATAATCTATGCAGACTAGAATGTGATAGAATTGATTAGAATGCGGATCAATAGGTCCTACCAATTTAGTACTTTGCTTGTAAAAAGGCTACAAGGAAACTTGCGGTTACAAATAAATTTCATTTTATTTAGTAGGACATTAAATTCATTAGCATGCATTACATTTTTTCACATAATTATAAGCATTATTGTGAAGTGTAGGCTAATAGTAACCAATGGAGAGGTTTTTCCAAGAAGTCCTATTAGAAAAACAATTCCCACTTGTTGTCGGTGCTGGAAATCCATCAACCAAGGGGGTATCCCCGATGTGAAGTCCCAATTAGACCTCACACCGTTTCGAATAGGATCCCCATATGGGGTATCAACCCAGCTACCATATATTCTTATATAGTTTCCTTGGCTACAAAATCCAGCACAAGAGAGTAATGCATAGGTAATATTGGATCAACAAGTGAGTATGCCTTATGAAATGTTTAGCTGTAGATAATATCAAGGTCCTTCTACTGAAGGGAAGAGAAAAGTGGGCCCTTTAAAGACAAGTAATAGTACTAATCTAGAAAAGGCACACAAGCATATACATATGAATGAATTGTTGATTAACCAAAGATATAGTTCATAAGAAAGTAGTGATATAAAACACACCTTCAACAAGATAAGTACCAAAACCACCGAAATAGTTCAATTTCCTTAGTATAGATGAAAACAAAATACATCGCAAGCATTCAAAGAATAGTCTTACAATATTCATGACATATGCATGAAAGCATGTTGGCTAAATGAACTTTTGAATTGAGTAAAAATTCCAAGATACATCAAGACAATGAAAACCACTAGCCCCAATAGTGAAGCATTATAGCAGTCACTTGCTCCTCCAAAACAACTATCTTCCTCTCCAACGCTTGGTAGGAGGAGCCAAGTTGAAAATTCCCTTACATGAGCAATGGGGGTGTATATATAACAAATGGGGTGACCATTCACATCCCTTGTGACTCTTGGACTACCCTCATGAGTGTTTGACTTCTCAGTGACCTTTCGACTTCCTACATGACCTTTTTGTTGAGAATAGCAACAAGAAATGCTAAAAATAACATTCAAAATATTCCAATTTTAATTTGACCTTGAATTAAAATTGAGAATTAAAATTCGAATTTAGTCTCACCAGCTGCTTGAAAATTAAATAATTAATTCATCTTGGATTAATTAATTGGGGAAATTCAAGCTAGAAGTATTTTTGAAGTCCTGCAACAATTATCCCTTAAATTAAGGAGATTATCCCTTAATTAAGGATATAAGGATGAGTTATAATTGAGTTGTAATTAGTTATCTCAGTTAACTGAGTTATGTCCAGTTAAATTAGTTCTAAAGTTTGAGGAACTAATTATGAGTTCAGTCAGTTAATGCATGCATGCATCAAACTAGTGTACTCCAGATAACTAAGGATTCTCTCATAAATAACTCATGCATGTCTATTAAGAGAAAGACCCAGTTGAGATTAAAGGCATGGATAGGTTACTATTAGTTGCATGAGTTTTCCTATAAAAGAAACTCATCCATGCAGAAGAAACAAGGTTCCTTGAGGATTACGCAGTTTTACAGGGTGTGAGATCAATGTTACACTTGGTAATAATAGGATCACCCAAGAGAAACAACGCAAGGAAATAGGAGCTTGGAGGGCTAAGGAGAAGGCTTGTGAAAAGTTTTGATTTCCTGTGAGCATCCAGGAGGATTGTACTGAGAGATGGCTAGTTATGAGAGCTAAGGCTTTGTGTAATTCTAATATATTTCCAACTTGTATGATAATATAGATAACAAGGTTTTTAGCTTAGGCTTTCCCCGGAGTATTATTCTGTGTTTCATGTGTATTGATTCTTCTTCTTTGTTATATGTGTTATGCTTGATCTTGCTCAAATCTATTAAGCTTCTGCAAGTTTGATTGTAGAAGTAGATTAAAGTATTTTACAGGGTGTGAGATCAATGTTACACTTGGTAACAGTAGGATCACCCAAGAGAAACAACGCAAGGAAATAGGAGCTTGGAGGGCTAAGGAGAAGGCTTGTGAGAAGCTTTGATTTCCTGTGAGCATCCAGGAGGATTGTACTGAGAGATGGCTACTTATGAGAGCTAAGGCTTTGTGTAATTCTAATATATTTCCAACTTGTATGATAATACAGATAGCAGGGTTTTTAACTTAGGCTTTCCCTGGAGTATTATTTTGTGTTTCGTGTGTATTGGTTCTTCTTCTTTGTTATATGTGTTATGCTTGATCTTGTTCAAATCTATTAAGCTTCTGCAAGTTTGATTGTAGAAGTAGATTAAAGTATTTTGCTTTAGTTATATTGCATTATCAGGTTAATCTACAGCTAGAATTTCTACATGGTATCAGCACAAACATTATCAGAGCTGTGAACAATATACGGAGAAGAGAATTTGAAGTTTAAATTTCGGGGTTGTAGGTACAAATTGAAATCATCTCATACTTCAGGTTGGTCAATGGCATTCTATGGCTTGAGACTCGAGTATGCCTTGGATGGTAGCTCAAATTACATAGCATGGAAAGATCGCATGGAGGCTGTATTAGAAGACAATGGCTTGAAGGATTTAATTGAGCAAGAAATCCCAAAGCCAGGTTCAACTAATGCACAAGAGTTGGCTGAATGGAAGAAGTGTGTGGCGACTGCGAGACGGATCATCCTTGAGGGAGTTCGAGACCATATTATCTCGAGTCTCCGTGGGAAGGACACTCCATATTCAATGTGGAAGACATTGAAGTATCTATACCAGAATAGTGGCGACTAGAGGAAATTGGCGCTCAAGGACAAGCTTAAAAGAATCAAGATGGAGAACGATGATACTATTTCCACATATCTGAACAAGCTCACCACCTATAGAGATGAGCTTGGAAATGTGGGAATAACTACTACCGATGATGATATGGTGAGCCTTTCTCTCCTTGGTCTTCCAAAGAGATGGCATAGCTACCATGACTCTATGAATGGAAGGGAGAAACTGTCAGATTGGGAAAGATTGTGGTCGGATCTCAAGCAGGAGGAGATCAGAAGGAGCAGACGAGATGGTTCTTCATCCAAGGAGGATGAAGAAAATATGGCCTTAGCGAGTAAGGCAAGGAAAGGGAAGGAGAAGGATTCTCATCCCAAATCGAATTCATCTCATGGAGGGAAGAAGGGTGACAAATATAAAGTGAGATGCTTTAATTTTCGCAAGATGGGTCATTATGCGACTAATTTCTCATTGAATAAGTCCAAGAAGGAATCCTTGGATGGATCAGAAGGTGAGGCATTAGCCTCTCAGTTCGAAATGGAATTCACCATCATCGCATGCATGGTGTCTTCGATGATGGGTTGTGGTTAGTTTCTTGATAGTGGAGCCTCATTCCACATGACCAGTGATAAAAGTTTATTCAGTACCTTGGAGGAGAAAGACCTTAAGATACTCATAGAGATGGGTGACGATGAAAGGTTTAGTGTTTCAGGAGTGGGCACGGTTGTTTTTCAGAGGGAGCATGGAGCTCTTGTCACCTTGACAAATGTGAAGTATGTGCCTGGACTGAAGAAGAATTTGGTATCGATCACGATGTTGGAGGACAAAGGCTACGATGTTGTTTTTAGTAAGGGAAAGGTTTTCCTTAGACACATCACTACGAGGCAGGTGAAACAGATCGGTTCACGAGTTACGAACCTGTATGCTCTTGAGTTCAAGATGCATGCAAAGCCTTAAGGAGCAAGGAAAATGTTAGAGACTTGGTTGTTGAGAGGGAGAGTAAATTACCTCTCAACATGCAGTCCTAGATGAAGTCTCAGACAATTGTGGAGTAGCCACAATTGAAGATGCTGAGAGGAGACCAAGTGTAGGCATCCACTCATGTGAAGACCTCCAGTAGGGGGAAATTTCGAGCCAAGTGGGCAGAAGGATCACATGCAGCCATACCTCCAGATGTGAGATGGGGCGATGTGAAGTGATAGTCCCAAGAAGGCTGAAATTGGGCAGGGTCCATTGAGAGGTTTTATCTCATGGATCGTACCTTGCTACGGGAGCCCAAAGTACATAGTAGTGGGAGGAATCAGTGGGATTGATGCAGTCAGAGATCAAAGTGACAAAGGCTAGAGCAGCCAGATACTGAAGAGAACAGAGAAGGATTGACAACAGTGCAGAAAGGTTGAGTCAGCAAAAGCACAAAGTTTTCAGTTGACAGAGGCAATATCAGTCAGAGACTTTGATGACAGATGCATCATTCTGATTCAGGTTGGATGTTTTTTTTGTTTCTGGAGTTGCTAGAGCAACAACACTAGAGAGAAGTGTTGCATGTAGAACATTCCAAAGGTTCAGGATCGAGATCAAGTTGTATTCCTTTCTTGTTGAGAGGGAGTGTTGAGAATAGCAACAAGAAATGCTAAAAATAACATTCAGAATATTCCAATTTTAATTTTTCCTTGAATTAAAATTCGAATTTAGTCTCACCAACTGCTTGAAAAATAATTAATTAATTCATCTTGGATTAATTAGTTGGAGAAATTCAAGCTAGAAATCTTTGTGAAGTCATGCAACAATTCAACAATTATCCCTTAAATTAAGGAGATTATCCCTTAATTAAGGAGATAAGGGTGAGTTATAATTGACTTGTAATTAGTTAGCTTAGCTAACTGAGTTATGTCCAGTTAAATTAGTTCCAAATAGTTTGAGGAACTAATTATGAGTTCAGTCAGTTAACATGCATGCATCAAACTAGTGTACTCCAGATAACTGAGGATTCTCTCATAAATAACTCATGCATGTCTATTCAGAGAAAGACCCAGTTGAGATTAAAGACAGGGACAAGTTACTATTAGTTGCATGAGTTTTACTATAAAAGAAACTCATCCATGTAGAAGGAACAAGGTTCCTTGAGGATTGCACAGTTTTACAGGGTGTGAGATCAGTGTGAGTGATCAGTGTTACACTTGGTAACAGTAGGATCACCTAGGAGAAACAACACAAAGAAATAGGAGCTTGGAGGGCTGAGGAGAAGGCTTGTGAGAAGATTTGGTTGTCTGTGAGCATCCGGGAGGATTGTATTGAGAGCTGGCTAGCTGTGAGAGCTAAGACTTTGTGTAATTTTGATATTTTTCCACCTTGTATGATAATACAGATAGTGAGGTTTTTAGCTGAGTCTTTCCCCTGAGTATTCTTCTGTGTTTCATGTGTATTGATTCTTTTTCTCTGTTATATGTGTTCTTCTTGATCTTGCTCAAATATATTAAGCTTCCGCAAGTTTGATTGTAGAAGTAGATTAAAGTATTTTGCTTTAGTTATATTTCATTATCAGGTTAATCTACAGTCAAAATTTCTACACTTCTGTATTACATGGATGACTCTTGGACTTCCACTTTACATTACATTTATCCAATATTGATTTTACATAATCCACAAATGCCACCAATGAAATAGATTGCATAATGATGTGGCAGTTCCAGATTGTGATTCTTTTTTCTTTGTCTTCAATAAAAGATGAATCCAATACTTTATATTCCTAAGAGACATGCTTTGTTCTCCAAATTTTCCCTCCAAAGGGTTGTGAATAAGATGGAGTCTTCATGTGGTCCTAATCTTTGGTCTTTTGTTGTAGTCTAGTGTTCCTTCATCTTCTTGCCTGATGATCATCTTATCTCCTTAACTCCTTAGGTGTCTTCTAGCATGGTTTCTGTTGTTGTTCTGTATTTTTGAGGTTGAGGGAGTAAACACATAGGACAACATCAAAACCACTTTAGAAGTTGGGATCTAGCCCTTCCAGCTTTAGAGAGGGATTTCTCTATAAAATTTAGCTTTGTTTTAATGTAAATTTCAAGCTAGTTATGATTGTATTGTTTGTTTTGTTTTGATTGGTTTGGTTGATTTAAGTGTTATAATTCCATTGGGCTATGGAGTCTGAATATTTAACTAGATTTTGCATTAAATTTTAGAGGAGTTTCAGAGCGCAAGCTAGGTTTCAGTATTTGGATCTTTCAAAATATTAAATAGATTGTGAAATAGTAGAAATGTAAGATTCAGGAGAAATTAAGGAGTAGTTAGGAATTCCTTAATTTGACCTCAACAGAAAACATGAAAATTACTAGCAGCTAGAATAGGGTGCTCTAAATAACAAATCCAATTCATCACAGTTTCTGTTAAGTAATTGAGATTTTTAGAATAATAGAGAGAGAAAAACAATGTTTAAACAAATAAACTAAAGAAACACATCGCCATTTTGTACACCACATGAATCCTGTGAAAGGTCCCTCTATTATTGATGCTCCATTACTTTGAAAAATTACAATATGCATAAGAAATTATCTTCAAAAATAAACCCTAAATACTTCAAACAATGAAGTATTTATACTAATAATTACAAAATCATTACAAATCGCTGCCTCAACCGACAGTGTATTATTAGCCTAATTATAAACAATAAGATTTATCTCTGGAAGAAAAACAGGCAACGTAGACAATTGCATGGAAAGGTGGCTTTGCTTTGGTGGGTTCGATTGTTGAATTGACCAAAAACCATGATGCGTTGATGTGTTGGCTACTATTTTTACTGCCTCTGAATTATCCTTCAATCCAGTAAATCATAGAGTTCTTGCCATCTTTTTTCATCTGGTATGGTAAATTTAATTACCCAGCAGTAAATCTCATCAACCTTTGTGTATTTTGAAAAAGTTGACTTCACTGTAAAAACATGTTTTACCTCATTCTGGATGTAGAAATCATTTGCCATGGTTTCTAAAAATGCTCTTGCTGTCATACTTCCTTTATCCCATTGAACTTGACACTGCTTCTGGCCATTTCCTTCATTTTCAGTACATAGTCTTCCCGAGTGATCAATTTATCATTAATTACATATATGTTGGGCAACCCTTTTTGGATTAATGCTTCAATTTGTTGGAATTATGATGCATGATTTGTACTTGATGGAAATCGAATTGAAAAATAACAAGTATATGGAAACTAGATGAATCTACAAGACAAATCAGAGGTGACAAAATGATGGAACAGAGATGAATCTACAGGTCAGAGGTGATAGAATGATGGAAAAGAATAATGGTCAAAGGTTTGATACAGGGAGATTGTTAGTGTGTGTTGTCCTTGATATTTTATGAATGAACTAATTGATAAAAGTATAAACATGATGTGAAAGCATGCATGGCAAACATGATGGGACAGAACGCATGGCAGTTGTGTTTACAGATGTGACAAAACACATGGCAGTTCAAAGAAATCAGTTCAGAAGTGATGAATGATGGCAAATCACATTATAACAGGTCAATTTAGAGGCAACTGGGAAATGGTACAAAAGAAAAGGTTGATGGAACAAAGGAATATAGATCAGAATCAAGCAATTGAGGAAAAATAATGTTTTCAGGTATGTTAAGTTGTATACGCGGGTTCACTGTACAAAAAGAGTGTACGTATGCACACACTTTCACAAGAGGAAAAGCGTGCGTGGGATGGAAAATTAAGGAAATTAAGGTTAAAGAATACCAAGGGTCAATACCATGGTATTAGCCCACAATATTGAGCAGAGTAATAGTTATTTGATTCCGTCCAAGAATACCACAGGTTCTAAGTGTTGTTTTGGTTCGAGGTATTGAGAAAGGCCAAAAACTATATAAGGAGGAGAAGATCAAAGGGCCAAGTGTGCAAGTGAAATGGCTTTTCATGAATACTTCTATCTGAAGGATATCTTATGTTGTAAGGGCTATGGTTATGATATGATTTGAAATATCTTGTGCACCTTTTGATAAAATGTTGGATCGGGATCATGAGACCTGAAATGACTTATCATTGTATGATATGATAATTGCTAGCCTAGATTTGAATACTGATGCATGTTTTATCCTATAAATGTTACGAATTGGGTATGACTAAAGTCTGGAGTAGTTGTGAAGTTTAAGTTAGTATTGACAGATCTATACACTGGTTCACCTTGGTGAAGGTGCGTATACATGCTGGTTCAACTCTTCCAAGTAGCGTATATAAAAGAAAAGCCTGTTATTCAGAAATGACTGATCTATCATACCAGTGCTGCTGTTTTACTGCCATTTTTCAATGATGTCTTCATTAGATATGAAAGTAAAATTGATTGTATAAGGAGATTGAATTTGGTTGATTGATTGATTGAGTAAGAAGGGTGATCCTTGCTTTAGATCTCTGTAATATGTTAGTAGATCTTCAAAATGTCATTGGTTGGTACAGTTTTAGTTCAGAGGTTTTATGATTCAGTACTTTTAGAGGTATATGCAGGTTGGGTTAATTGAAGTGGCGTATACACGCAGGTTGGCTTCATTGAAGTAGCGTATACATTCTGACACATGATTTTGAGGTTACAATTGGTTCTGATTATTGATGTAGTGTTATGGGTTTAGATCTGCATATTGGTTACAGTGATCTATCTGTTCCAGTTGATTGGTTGAATTTTGATTAAGGTTTGAGTGAATGGTTGATTCACTTGTGTCAGAGGTTCAATGATTGTTTGATTTAGTGTGACAAAGGTTTTAGTGATTGATTGATTCAGTTATGGCTGATTCAGAGATTGATCATTCGGTTTTAGTTATATCGGAGATTGATGATTGGGTTTCAATTATATTAGAGATTGCTGATTGGGTTTCAGTTATATCATAGATTGATGATTAGGTTTTAATGATTGGTTAATGCAGATGTATTTGATGGATGTATTGCAATGGTGATTGATTTTGAGATTCAATGTTACTGATGGGTCCGATGTGAAAATTTGATGAAACGTGGCCTTCATATTGTGTTCTTGTGTACTAGGAGCATCTAGTCTGAAAATTTATGAAACATGGTCCCTGGAGGATACTGAGGGTTGGAGCCTTCAATAAGGAAGTTGAAGCTTCCTCCGAGTAGTGGTTGATGATTAGATTAGGGGGTTGGATCTCCCTTCCAGTAGCAGCTAGAAAACGAGTGAAGGTGGTAGGCTGACACCTATGTACTGGTAAACATATCAGCCGGTACTGGAGCCAAGGGGTTATATCTCCCTTCCAGTAGAAGCTAGAGAATGGGAGAAGGTTGTAGCCTTTTACAGGTGGGTGCCTGCATACTAGTATGAGTCTACACTAGTACAATATTGTAAACAACTTATTCTTTATATTAAAAAGAAGACAAAGACAACAACATCAAGTGGTTTTTCTCCCACATTGGGTTTACACCTTAAATCTTGGTGTTCATGTATGTTGATTATGTGTGATGATTTATTCTGTTATTACTGCACATGGTTACTGTTTAATGTTTAATAAAGTAATGATGCACTGATCAAAGATCAACATATGATGAATTAATTGAATCATAAGTTCATTGGATATACGTTGGTTGCCTTAAGAACAGTTGTGTGCACATGTGAGTTCCCTTCACTGAAGTAGCATATATAAATCTGATTATGAAATGAAAAATTTATTGATCTGTAAATACTAATTCACCCCCTACTCTTAGTATTATTCCCAACACAATTCTATTGCAGAATGCATTTAATCCCAGCTCTAATGTTTCACATCTTTCCTCCAATTGATCAATGAGGTTCCTTTTAGTCAAGACTTTCTTGACTTCCAAAATAGTGGTAGTCCTGTCACTAACTCCTAATTCTTCAATTCATATTTAGACTTAGAATTTAGGAATATAATAATGTTGGAGGCTTCTGTGGGCATTGTCCAAGATTTTCTCTTACCTGAACAATTGTTTCTGTAGCTTTTTTCTATAAATTCCTTCTGTTCAAATATAATTTGGATAGACAGCCAAATCTCATTCATAGAGTCCAAAATACCCATCCAAATGGTTTCCTTGGCTTGGGCGAAGGCCTGAACAATGGAGGTATCCTTTTCTACCTTCTGAAACCTCTCCAAAAATCTCTGTGATTTCTATACTTCAGTAGGTCGAGAAGCTTCAGCCTTTGATTTCTGTTCTTCTAGAGCTTTGAGCTATCCATGCAAAGTCTTGACCTCTTCTGACTGGATGGACATGTTCTCTTGTGTCTTTGTGACTTGTTCAACACTTGCAATATGAGTGGAAGAAGTAGCTATAGTGCCTATTCCTGTTACTGGAAGATGAGAAATGGGTATGGCATCCAGGGGGAAAATGGCCATCTTCTGAATCTATTCTTTCTCCTATATCATCTTCTCCATTTTTGTCTCCATATTTCTAATATGTATGTTCTTCTCTATAATCAATTTCATCATGTCAGCCTTTTGTGCCTCAGTTTCTTCAATGTCCTTGGTCAAGGAGTCCTCTGTGGCTGGAAGCTTAAGCTGCTTTCTCAATGCTGCAATATCTAGATTCTTCTTCTTAATAATCTCCTCTGTAGCATTGACATCTTTAGGATCATATCCTATCTTTATTATCAAATCTTCCAAAGACTTTATCCTATTATCCTTGGCTAAGGAGAATACCTTTTCCATTTTCAACTAAGACTAAATATTGGCAAATGAAACCTACAATTTGGACAATGACATAAAAATCTTAGTTAATGTAGAAGAAATCATCTCACCAGTCTACTTATGCATCTCCATTTGATCAATGGGATGTATATATTTAGTGCTGAACTCAAACAAAATACTCTTGTAGTCTGCTGATGTTTTCAGATGTAGAATTTGGCCCTCAAGGAAGACCATTTGTATCTTTCCATGCTCTGTGTCAAAAAACTGATAACAATATGCTCTATTGGCTAGAGATTTGCTTCCAAAACTGATTACAGGTACTATTTTTAAGAATCTCATTCTTAAGCTTAATCTCTCTGTACCTATAAAAAACAATCTTCTTCTTCTCTCCTTGGACATTCTGTGAATCCAGTTTTGTTTCCTTTTTACCTTGTGATGATGAAGGCCTAGTAGATTATAAATTTGCTTCTTGCAGGTGGTGAGTCTATAATTATGATGGAAGCATGCTCTTCTGTCTCTTTTTCTACATCTATCCTAAGAGTCAATTTTTCCCTTTTCCTATAAATGATCCTGAATTATTTGGCCTCACTTCCTGTTGTTGACGAAGATCCCTCCTCTCTTTGTATTTTTACTCGTTTCCTCCTAAGAAGTGGGAGTCTGTAAACTAGAAGTACAAAAGAGTTTTTCTTCAACTTCCTACAAGGTGTTCTCTATCCATTCCAACTGATTAGCATACTTTCCTATCTCAGGCCTTGAGATATGGATGTAGGAAGTAGTTTTATTTTCTACTCTGAGCTTTGAAATAATACCCCAAGGGTCATAAGACCATGTAAAACTTAGGCTGAACTTCATCTGCTTAAGCATTTTGTCTGCTTCTTCATCTGCTGTCCTGGTATTGCATATAAATGGGCCCACTTGTGTCTTTACGCGAAATTGTGACTTCTTCTTAGCCACCAAAAAATGAATATCATTAGAATTTAGCATTTGTCTGATGTATTCCAGGGAAAAGATCCTCATGGGGAGGTGTTTTGGGAGTCTATATGGTGCAAATTCACATCCATAAACTCTAATTTCTGTGTAGTTTTGGTATAAATACCAATCTCCAGTCTTGTCTTGAGATGTTAGATGTAGAATTCTTTTAATATCTTCAATGATTCTGGGATGTATTGAGCTATTTAGGATGTTCATTGCTGGATGAACAAACTCTCCAATAAACTGCTTGTAAGAAAATTCCTACTATTATTTCATGACCAATGAAGTCCAAAATATCACTAGCTGCTAGTTTCCCTCATCATCTAGCTTCTGCATTGTAAAATTGAACTTGTCTGCTCGATAATAAAGGAACATGTAGATTAGAATAGAAGTGTAATTAAACACCTTCTCTGTGGGAAATTTTTAAGCTGTTCATGAACTATATCAACCAAGAATTGACTGAAACTGAATACAATGGATGGTTTATTGTCTGTGGAAAATATGGAGAGGAAACCTAGAATTGGCTTATCTACCCACTGATTAGAATAATAACCCAAAATGTATGGAATTATGGATATAATTTTTTTAGCTTGATTAGGGAATATGGAGGAAGGATATGGAGGACTCTTCTTAGGAAATTGGGCATTTTCAAGAAATAAGATCTCAAAAATTATAGCTCTAGAAGCAAAATCCAGCTTCTGATAAAGCTGAGTAAGGGATTCTAAGAAGAAAGGAGTATTATTTTCCACAGGGGGAGCTAGCATCATTTGATTTATAGATTGGGTAGTAATGGTAAAGAGGATGTCACTAGATGGGGCTATGATAGCTCTTTGGGCAGAGACATAACATGCTTGACATTTTATGGTGAATTCAGGGGTTTGGAAGGTCATAGGGAAGATATAATGGGGAAGATTAGACTCCCAAAGCCCAATTTCATTAGTTTTATTTGCATGCTTGTCTTCCAACCAACAATACAACTCTAAAAACTCACAGTTACACTGGGTTTCATTAATCTAATAATCCCTGTTGGCTAAAGGGATGTGATCTAAATCTACGAAGGGAGGGATTAATGGATTAAAAGGTTTATCTTGGGTTTTTATCTTTAGAGGCATGACTGTATTAGTGAAAGATAATATAAATTGGAAGAAGACCTTATGTTATGAAATCAGCTCACAAAAAGATAGAAAATATAGATCAACGCCTTATAAATAAGCCTCTTCGAGGGGGAAAGCTCCTGTACATTACACAAATGAACATTTCTTAGATGATTCAAATGACAAAACATCCTTTCTATATATAGGAGTCTAAGGGGTCATAATATAACAAAATCCGACCTAACAATAATAATATAAAGGCACAATAATAACAATATGGGGGCAATAGGGGCACAAAAATAACAATAAGGGATACAACGAAAATAATAATGGGGGAATCACTAGTATTATAGGGACCTAACATGCCCCTTTCCTTCAAAAAAGTGTTGTCCTCAACACTTGAGTAGTTATGGATGCTTCTGTATAAAATTCTCATCCTCCCATGTGGAATCTTCAATGGGTAAATTATTCCACTTGATGAGATACTCTGAAATTGATCGATTTCGTAACTGTCGAGTTCGTGTTTCTTTGACTGCTTTAGGTTCCAATATGATTTTTCCTTCCTCATCAAGTTCTGGCAATATTGTTTGAACTAGAAGCTTGTCACCTATAACCTTCTTTAAGCATGAAACATGGAAAAGTGGGTGCACTCGGGAAGCTGCAGGAAGCTCCAATTTGTATGCCATAGTACCTATCTTTTGCAACACATTGTACGGACCATAACACTTTGGTGATAATTTATCATCCTTCTTAGCTTGCTTGAGGGACATTTTTTTATATGGTTGTGCCGTAGGAATATCCAGTCACCTACATCAAAATTTCTTTCACTGCGATGTTGATCTGCTTGTTGTTTCATTCTATTCCATGCCAAGGTGAGGTTATCCTTTAAGAGTTCAAGAACTTGTTGTTGATGCTTGCACTACTTGAACCTTAGAATTTTATCTTAAATATGATGTGATGGATGGTGGATGATATCCATAAAGTGCCATAAATGG
>APFE031062127.1:27704-50937 GCA_000404065.3 Pinus taeda | reverse complement strand
TATTTTTGAGGTTGAGGGAGTAAACACATAGGAAAACATCAAAACCACTTTGGAAGCTGGGATCTAGCCCTGCCAGCTCCAGAGAGGGATCTCTGTGTAAAATTTAGCTTTGTTTTAATGTAAATTTAAGGCAAGTTATGGCTGTATTGTTTGTTTTGATTTAATTGGTTTTCTTGATTTAAGTGTTATAATTCCATTTGGCTATGGAGTTTGAAGATTTAACTGGATTTCGCATAAAATTTTAGAGGAGTTCCATAGGGAAAGCTAGGTTGCACTATTTGGATCTTTCAGAATATTAAATGGAGTGTGAAATAGCAGAAATGTAAGATTCAATAGAAATTAAGGAGCAATTAAGAATTCCTTAATTTGAATTCAACATAAAACATCAAAATTACTAACAGCTAGAATAGGGTGCTCTAAATAACAAATCCTATTCATCACAATTTTTGTTAAGTAATTGAGATTTTCATAATAACAGAGAGAGAAAAACAAAGTTTAAATAAATAAGTTGAAGAAACACATCACCATTTTGTACACCACATGAATCCTATGAAAGGTCCCTATATTATTGATGCTCCAGTACTTTGAAAAATTATAATATGCAGAGGAAATTATCTTCAGAAATCAACCCTTAATACTTCAAACAATGAAGTATTTATACTAATTATTACAAAATCATTACAAGTCGCTGTCTCAACCGACAGCGTATTATTAACCTAATTCTAAAGAATAAGATTTATCTCTGGCAAAAAAATAGGCCACATAGACAACTACATGGAAAGGTGGCTCTGCTTTGGTGGGTTAAGTTGTTGAATTGACCCAAAACCATGTTGCATTGATGTGTTGGATGTTGTTTTTACTGCCTCTGAATTACCCTTCAATCTAGTAAATCAGAGTTCTTCCCATCTTTTTTCATCTGGTATGGTTAATTTAATTACCCTGTGGTAAATCTCATCAACCTATGTGTATTTTGCAAAAGTTGGCTTCATTGTAAAAATATGTGTTACCTCATTCTTAATGCAAAAATCATTTGCCATGTTTTCTAAAAACACTCTTGTTGTCATACTTCCCTTTATTCCACTAAACTTGACACTGCTTCTAGTCATTTCCTTCATTTTCAGTACATAGTCTTCCTGAGTGATCAATTTATCATTAATTACATATATGCTGGGAAGTCCTTTCTAGATTAATGCTTCAATTATGTTGAAGAACCTGTTTACTCCTAGCTCTAATGTTTCACATCTTTCCTCCAATTGATCAATGAGGTGCCTTTTAGTCAAGACTTTCGTGACTTCCAAAACAATGGAAATCCTGTCACTAACTCCTAATTCTTCAATTTCATATTTAGACTTAGAATGTAGGAATGTGATAATGTTGGAGGCTTCTGCAAACATCTCTCCAAGCTTTTCCCTTACCTAAACAATTGTTTATGTAGCTTTTTCTATAAATTCCTTCTGTTCAAAGATGATTTGGATAGATAGCCAAATCTCATTCATAGAGTCCAGAATACCCATCCAAATGGTTCCCTTGGCTTGGGCCAAGGTATGACCAATGGAGGTATCCCTTTCTACCTTCTGAAACCTCCCCAACAATCTTTGTGATTTTTTTACTTCAGTAAGCCGAGAAGCTTCAGCCCTGGCTTTTTGTTCTTCTAGAGCTTTGAGCTTCCCATGCAAAGTCTTGATCTCTTCTGACTGGATGGACATGTTCTCCAGTGTCTTTGTGACCTATTCAACACTTGTAATATGAGTGGAAGAAGTAGCTGCAATGGTTATTCTTGTTACTGGAAGATGAGAAATGGGTATGGCATCTAGGGGGACAATGGCCATCTTCTAACTTTGTTCTTTCTCCTTTATAATATTTTCCATTTCTGCCTCCATCTGTATTCTTTTCTCTATAATCAGTTTCATCATGTCAGGCTTTTGTGCCTCATTTTCTTCAATGTCCTTGGTCAAAGGG
This sequence comes from Pinus taeda, assembly GCA_000404065.3. Lineage (NCBI taxonomy): Eukaryota > Viridiplantae > Streptophyta > Pinopsida > Pinales > Pinaceae > Pinus > Pinus taeda. The sequence goes on along the minus strand of APFE031062127.1, from coordinate 48,978 downwards.
TCCTCTGTGGCTGGTAGCTTAAGCTGCTTTCTCAATTCTGCAATATCCAGATTCTTCTTCTTAATAATCTCCTCTGCAACATTGACATCTTTAGGATCATATCCTATCTTTATTATCAAATCTTCCAAAGACTTGATCGTATTATCCTTTTCTAAGGAGGATACCTTTTCCATTTTCAACTGAGACTGAATATTGGCAAATGAAACCTGCAACTTGGACAATGAGATAGCAGTGTTAGTTAATGTAGAAGAAATCATCTGACCAATATGCTTATGCATCTCCATTTGATCAATGGGATCGATGTCTTTGGTACTGAACTCAAATGAAGTACTCTTGTAGTCCACCGATGTTTTTAGATGTGGAACTTGGGCATCAAGGAAGGCCATCTGCATCTTTCCATGCTCTGTGTCAAAAAATTATAACAATTCTCTCTATGAGCTAGAGTTCTGCTTCCAAAATTGATTATAGGTACTATTTTTAAGAATCTCATTCTTAAGATTAATCTCTATGTACCTATCAAAAATAGTCTTCTCCTTCTCTCCTTGGACATTCTGTGAATCCAGTTCTGTTTCCTTCTGACCCTGTGATGATGAAGGTCCAGTAGAAGATGTTACAAATTTGCTGCTTGCAGGTGGTGAGTCTATATCATGGCAACATGCTCCTCTGTCTCTTTTTCTACATCTGTCCTAGGAGTCAATTTTTCCCTTTTCCTATAATTGATCCTGAATTATCTAGCCTCACTTCTTGTTGTTGATGAAGATCCCTCCTCTCTTTGTCTTTTATTCGTTTTCTCCTGAGGAGTGGGAGTCTGTAAACTGGAAGTAGAAAAGAATTGTTCTTCAGCTTCTTGCAAGGTGTTCTCTGTCCATTCCAACTTATTAGCATACTTTTCTATCTCAGGCCTTGAGGTATGGATGTAGGGAGTAGTTTTATTTTCTACTCTGAGCTTTGAAATAATACCCCAAGGGTCATAAGACCATGTAAAACCTAGGTTTAACTTCATCTCTTTAAGCATTTTGTCTGCTTCTTCACTTGTTGTCCTGGTATTGCATATAAATGGGCCCACCTATGTCTTTATGCAAAATTGTGACTTCTTCTTAGCCACCACAAAATGAGTATCACTAGAATTTAACATCTGTCTGATGTATTCCAAGGAAAAAAATCCTCATGGGGAGGTATTTTGGGAGTCTATATGGTCCCAATTTGCATCCATAAACTCTGATTTCTGTGTAGTTTTGGTATAAATACCATTCTCCAGTCTTGGCTTGATCTATTAGATGTAGAATTCTTTTAATATCTTCATTGATTCTGGGTTTTATTGAGTTGTTTAGGATGTTCATTGCAGGATGAAAAAACTGTTTAATAAACTGCTTGTATGAAAATTCATGTTGTTCTTCATGACCAATGAATTCCCAAAGATCACTTGTTGCTGGTTTCCCTCATCATTTAGCTTCTGCATTGCAAAATAGAACTTGTTTGCTTGATAATAAAAGAACATGTAGATTAGAATAGAAGTGTAATTAAACACCTTCTCTATTGGAAATTTTAGAAACTGTTCATGAATGCTATCAACCAAGAATTGACTGAAATTGAATACAATGGATGGTTTACTGTCTATGGAAAATATGGACAATAAACCTAGAATTGTCTCATCTACCCATTGATCAGAATAATAACCCAAAATGTATCAAATTATGGATATAATGTACTTAGCTTGATCAGGGAAGATGGAGGAAGGATATGGAGGATTCTTCTTAGGCAATTGGTCATTTTGATCTAAAAAATTCTAGCTTTAGTAGCAAAATCTAGCTTCTCATAAAGCTGGGTAAGGGTTTCTAAGGAGAAAGGAGAACTATTTTCCATAGGGGGAGCTAGCATCATTTGATTTATAGACTGGGCAGTAACGGTAAAGAGGATGTCAATGGATGGGGCCATGATAGCTCTTTGGGTAGGGAAATAACAGGCCTAACATTTTCTAGTGAATTCATGGGCTTGGAAGGTCAGACGAAAGATATAATGGGGAAGATTGGACTCCTAAAGCCAAATTTCATCATTTTTATCTGCATGCTTGTCTTCCAACCAACAATACAACTCTAAAAACTCACAGTCACACTGGGTTTCATTAATTTGATAATCCCTATCGGCTAAAGGGATGTGATCTTAAACTACAGAGGGAGGAATTAATGGATTAATAAGTTTATGTTAGGTTTTTCTCTTTAGAGGCATAACTATATTAGTGAAAGATAATAGAAATTGGAAGAAGACATTATTGGGAAACAATTAGGGTAATGATTTGTGAGGGGAAGGAGACAAAATATTGTCAATTTTTGTTCTTGATCTGGTTGTGCGAAAACACCTAGAAAACGGTCGTTGTATAAAAGTTGTAATTATAGGGAATGAGCAGTAAAAAGGAGGAAAACGATGATTTCAAAATATTTCAAAGATAGAGAATGGTGAAATCCATTGGAGGTGGTGTAGGACCGTTAAGTTTGAACAGTTACCCGGGAAGGTGAATTGAATGTCGAACGGTTAATTTTGTCGGGAGAGGAATTAATTGGGTAATGGATAGGTGACGTGGCAGGAGGTGAGTGGTGGAGGTGTCGTGGTGGGGACGCAATAAAGTGGTTGAGGGGAAGGTAGGTTCAGAGGGGGTAGCAGGTGGTAAGTGGTATTGTAGGGGGGGTGCGAAATCGGGAAAGGGTGCCGCGTTAGGATGGGGCCTGATGGAAGAAACCACCTTTTTGGACCCCCATGATGGTAAAGGCAAGATGGATAGGGGGCCAAAGAATGATATGGACCATGAATCATGAGGAGGAGGGGATCCCAATGCTCTGACAATAGTGTCAATTAACCATATACGACAAAATGTTTTTGCCCGTATGCACTTTTTATGCTTTTCCTTTGAACTTAGGATAAAGATGAAGTATGAAATACATATAAAAACACTTTATCCTATCTCACATGTTTTTCCTTTTTACAATGTCACTAGAATTAGGATAAAAATTACATATGCCTATATTTATAAAGCCATCTAATTTACCTACCCTTAACTAAGCTAACATTTTTTATTCTTCTAAGGTGTGCACTTACACTAGCAAACCCACATTATTTTCTTTCATAAACAATGAAAAAATATCTAAATCCTATCACTTATTTCTCCTATTGATTTAGATTAAATAGTTGAATCAATGTCATTTTCTACCTAACTGATTAGATATTGATCCATGAACTTAAGGCACAATCAGGTGTCGACACGTGGCAATCCCGGAGGCCACCACGTGTCCCTAGAATGGTTATGTAAAATATGTTGGGGTCCGATCGAATCAAACCTGTGATCTCCAACAAGATAGGACAACGCTCTACCAACTCTGCCTAATGTTGTTTCTTAACAAACCATGGATGTGGTGCACATTTGTTTTGTATTGGCTGGAGGTTTGTTTTATAAAGTGCTTCAATCTGCGTCATTGATCTGACCTTTCTAAATCCAACGGATATCGCGTCATCCACTCATAACTAGTTTGGACTATCTCAACCATTGATGTATTCCGCTCAATCTAATGGTTGTTGCGCAATCTCGTGCAAATTCATGCATGACGGTTAATACTCTGAGAGAATGCAAGAAAGGTTGTTTTGGTGTGCTACATGTCGACTGTTAAGGATAATTGCATGCTTTTGGTGAAATACAACTTACAACCTTTCGCCCATGCTAGAAAGTATTCTTCGCTTATCAATACCGTGGTTGAAGGATTAACCACGACCGCTAGATATACACGCGATAAGATCTTATCCCTCATGTATGCGCCCAACGATTACGGCAACAGTTACCTCTGACGGTCAGCCTAGCGGAGTGGATAAACTTAGGTGGATATGCTAAGTTTAGGTGAAGATAAGTGCACTTCACCAATATTGGTGGAGTATCCCTAGAGGATATTGCATAAAAGCACTCCAAGAGTAGTTTTCGACAGGAAACAAAGGAGAGATAGAGAAGCTCAGAGAAGATTCTTTGATGAAGACAGGAAGTGAGATTTGTTCATCATGATTGATATGGTGAAAGAAATGTGTGAAGATGAAAGGAAGAGCACCAAACTTCGAGAGCAGTTGAATTCCATGAAGGAAGAGAAGCAGTTGATTTTTGACAAATTGCAAGAAATGGAGAGCCAACTTCATATTGAAAATATGAACTTAGAAATGATGCATGAGGTGGAGATATAGCTCCTTTTTGCCAAAGAAGCCTTAGTCAAGTATCAGCTTGAAGAAGAGGTAAACAATCCTAGCTTGCCTTCAATTTCCTCTAAGAATGTTTGTGTTGGTTCTTTTGAAAAACATACAAGAGGTATAGGGTCCAAGTTGATGTCAAAAATGGGCTATGAAGGAAAAGTATTGGGCAAACATTCACAATGCATTGTTGAGAAAATAATGGTTGAGGAAAGGCCTAAGTATTTGGGACTTGGCTATGGACAATCCTATGGAGAAAGTTCCAAAGAAGCCATGAAGGCAATTGAAATAGTTCCTAGAAGGAGTTTCATTTTAGGTTCTATTATCTCAAAATCAAAACCTGATAGGCTGCTATGATCAGGTAGACCTTAAGTAACTATTTCAAACCTACTTTAGGCTGAGGCTTAGCCTCCCCAACCTGAGACGACTCTCTCACAAGATTAAAAATTTGGATAATGAATAAGATGGCTAACTCTATGAAACAAAATGAACAAGTATAAGAGGTTGAAAACAATTAGAAAATATCCATTGGGCTTATGGAGTCAAATATGCTTCAGTATTGACAGTAACGTTAGCTTTGCATAGAAATTAGGGCATTCAGAATCCAACATATGTAGAACACACCAAACACATAGAGGACCAACACAGTTTGCAAATGTATGCAGGAAATTAGAGCACTGTTAGTGATTTCTAAGTGATCACACATTCATAACATTGTAGATAATAGGAAGAAGACAACACAAGACATTCAGAACATCGAATTCCTTCTGATTCCCGAGAAGCAAGGCCAATACTGTATTACTAGAAAATAGAGTCTTTACACAAAGCACAATATAAGAGCTTTTCTCAATATTTTTTCAACCCCTTGTACATCAGATGTTCTGCTATATATAGAGTTATCTACATAACTGAGATTCCTCCTCCAACATGAGGGGAACTCGAATTCATCTTATTATGACACCTATTAACACTTTTAAACTAACTGTTAAATGCAACTAACTGTTAATTGGAAGTTCTAGAAACCTAAGACAATTAGGAGTTTAACTCCACATCATGTTGGTGATAGTATTTATTGCAATCAAAAATCGTTCTCTGACAAGTGGTCTCCTTCAATTTAGCTTTGGTGGATGTATGAAACTCCTTGCTGGCCCTTAATGTCTTATCCCTTTACTGCTGCTAGGAAGTAGGAAACTGCCCCTGTTTTTCTGCTTTTGGTTTCCTCAAGGATATTTGAAAACAATTAACCATGTTGTTCTTCTTTAATTACCCAAAAACATATTGGAGTGCCATGCTCTTCATGTGCTGTAAACCTTTCCCATATACCCGTGTGAAGACAAAACCTCTTCAAAGTTGTTTGAAATGTCATGGACAATACTAGCAGTGATCATTTGTATAACAAAAATCTTAGAGTTCATATATCTTTCCTCCGCTTGTTTTGCCATTGTTGGTTGCTTGCACATTGTAAATGATCCTTTTTTGAAATTCCCTTTCAAAAAATTTCCCCTCGGTCACTCAAAATTGGTCAACTGAGTTTAATTATGCAACTACAGCAGTTTCGTAGTGCACTATGAAACTGTTGTGCGTTAAGCATCATCTACAGCAGTTTCCTAGCACGCTACGAAACTGTTATGTAATCACAAAAACATAGTTCTAAACCAAAATTTGACTGTCTTGAGCCTTTTTATATTGGAATGTCCTTTTCAACTGCCCTGAAGCTATTCAAAACTGAACACGGTAAATCATCAAAATTTGGGACTTAACCTTACCTGCTGTGTGATTTTCCTTAGCTAAGGAAATCTTTCTTGCTGGCTTAGCTGGATCTTCAAATCCTCAATTTGCCTTTTCATAACTCTGATCCCAGCTCTCAGTTTCATATTAACTTTTCTGATGAATTCTGCTTCCTTTATTACAGAAACTGTCCAGGTACAGTATTGGGCATTACAGTCGACCACCTCGGGTATTGAAATTGTTTTGTCTTCCCACAGGGCCTCCATTTTATTAAAATGAGCTTCCTTGATTGCATGTTTCCTTGAGGCTTTTTTCAATCTAGAAATTTCAATATTTGCTAACCTCAACTTCTTTTTCAACTCTTCAACACTATATTCCTCCTGAGAGATAACTGTCTTATTTCTATCTTCTTTATGCAACTGCGATGATGTTTCTAATGAAGTCACATGTATTTCATGAGTTTTTACGGTCTCCTATGTTTCACCTGCTTCTGGCAGCATCTCTTGTACCTATTTTAAATACCTCGTTACAGGTCTTCTTGGCTTAAAGACAAATTTAGCAACCTGATCATCAAACTTGAGCATTTTTGAGGCTTTGATCATTTTGGTCTTGTCTTTACCTAATTCTATAAAATCTGCTTGAACCAAGGGAGATTCTTCAATATCAATAGCTTGCAGTAAGTCATTCAGGTTTCCCTTTGAAACCGGGCTTTCCTCAGTAACCACTGTCTTGCCTTTTTCTTTAGCTAACTGGTTCCTAGTCATTCTTCTCTGAACTACTTCACATGTAGATGATTCATGTCTACCTTCTTTGATCTGAGTTTTCTCTTTTAGGGACTGCTGGGATGTGTCTTGGATAGCCATTGATCTGGCGGGATCCTTTACTTGTTTCCTAGCCTTCAATTTTGTGAATCTCTTAGATCTTGTTTCTGCACGATGACCAGTTTTTGGTGGAGATTTTTTTACAGTTTGGGGATTGAGACAAGTTTCATTTTTAAAACCAGACATAAACATGAACGTGGACCAGTCCCTATCTACTCTCTAGAGTTCATGCAAAATGATCAACTTGACTAAGCCGTGGTGAAAGAATGAGGTCTCACAAGCTTCCTTCTTTAGTTGAACCTTGTCACACATTTTGCCTAGGCTATGAAACAAGTAGAAAGGTAAATCAAGAGATATCTTTCCTATGAAATGCAGCAGAAGCTTGAAGTGAGATGAATACACCTTATGATACCTCCCCTCGCAAGTAAAGTACCTCTGTATGCAGGTAAGTAAATTGGCATATGAGTCCTTGACAAAATTTCTGGGCACAAACTTGTTTAAATCTGAATCAATGAACTCCGGCTTCAAAAATTCTTTGCAGGGGGTCATATAAAATTTGAAATTTTTAAACCATCTTTCTTGTCCCCTTGGAATCTAAGTGACTGTGGATATTACTTCTGGTGAGATTCGCAATTCAAGCGCCCCAACTTTTGAATTCAGTCCTGTGAAATTCAAGGCAAATTCCTTGGTGATTTGTGCATGACCTCCTTGAAGTTTCTCGTAAAAATTCCAACAACCAAACTGCTTGAATGCACGTTCAACTTCTCTATTCTTCAAGATAATGTCTAAACCTTCAGGTTCGCTCCTCAAACACCTGCCTGATCTGTCCTCCTTTCTTTCTGTAGACCCCTCCATGAGACTCCAGCATAATGAAAATTTGAAAGACTGGCACTGTCTCAACCTTCGATCACTGCCTCACTTGATAGCTGCCTTGCTTGAATACTGCCTCGCTTGATGTTCAAGGAATTCAAATTGATTGTTTGCCGATTTGTTCCTCATGCAATGAACGCAATCATAATTATGACTGTGAATACTTGGCTCTTCTTGAAACTTGCAACCCGAGTGTACCAAGGTACCTAACGACTCTAATGATGAGGATAAGCGGTTGAACATGATAGGCGAAGTGTATAAGCTGACAACTGATGATGCAAACATAACAGATTTTGATAGATATGACAACTGAGAAATATTTGCTACGGATCCACACGAATCTCCGATTTCGTAGCATAGCCAGTGTAAAATCTGGGTTATGCACTACGAAAACACCTAAACTGTGTTTGCGCTACGAAAACACCTAAAATGTGTTTGCGCTACAAAAACACCTAAACTGTGTTTGCTCTATGAAAACACCTAAACTGTGTTTCGTAACACATAAGAACCTTTAAAACAAACTTGATACAGGGAATCTATGTAAGTTATGGGACCAGTGGTGAATGAGAACGGACTATTGACCTTTATTTAACCATACTACCAAGACTCCTAAGACTTAGACACTAAAGTAAACATGGAAACACTGAACTCGGACTAACAAGTAACCCTCACAATCAAACTGATGTGAACAATTTAGAAATTGCTTCTTAAGTGATAACATGTTCTCTACCTCAAGTTTGTAAAGATTGTATTCATGGGGAATGCAATATTTTGAAACATATTTTCCAAGAAGAAGGTGTTCATAAGCATGCACTTGAACAAGAGAGTTGTGAAAGCTCTGAAAGCATTGAAGAGATTGATGGTGTTCCAAAGGGAGCCACTTCTTCATTCAATTCACTTCCTCATGAAGGAAACAAAGGTGAAAGAGAAAGGTATAAATCTGATTACAATCATATTTCCTTTGATTATGTAAAGCATGGTAAATTTACACATAAGCATTGGAAAAAAATTGCATGTTCCTTTTGTGGTTTAGTTAACCATAGTTTTTCTAGATGTTGGAAGAAAATGGCCACATACAGGAAACTTTTGAAGAAAAGGAGGCAAGAAGACAAAGGTCCATTGGACAAGGAAAATCATTCTATAAACAAGGTGCACATGTGTTGCACTTATTGCCATAAGCAAGGATATTGCATAAAAGTGTTGGACTTTGAATCCAACAATGCTTCCACAAAATTTGAAAAAGGTGGAAAAAGAGAATGGCAAGAATGGAAAGAAAGTTTCTATAATTGATGTGTTTCAAGATGATTCACATGTTGATGTCAATGTGCAGTTAAAGGAAGCACATTTGATATGGATTGGTAAGAAATGGTTAGAGTTCTTATCCAATTAAGGTTGCATGTCTTTTGATTTGATGCATTTCTTTGCCAATGGGATGCAAGTTGTAGAGTTTTACCAAAAAGGTGAATGGAAAAGTTGAGTATGAGACTCACTTTATTGCAGCAAAATTATATTCATTTCAGCTTTGTAAGTACATGTACATATGATTGAGGATCTTGAACTTATGATTGTGCTTAAGAGAAAGTTGAAGAATGGAATACCTACATGAGAGTGGTATGTATGAACACAGGGATGTTGATGATTTCCTTGTATTTGAACATGTATGTGTAATTGAATTGATGGTTGATTGCTTTGTTTAAACATGCACACAATGTCATATCGACTTGAAAAAGTTGATTTTGTCTCCAATATTGAAAAGGGAGATAATGATGAAGTGTTTCACAAAAGGTGGAATTCTTTCTACTTTGAAAAAGAATTGTCAAGTTCTTTTTGTACATGCTTGACTTGAAGAGTCAGGTGTTTGAAAAGGCATGTTTTTGTGGGCTTGTTATTTAGTCAATCATTTGTATACAAGATGTAAAGACATGATGATGATTCACATGATGTGAAATTTGTTTCTTTTGATGTAGCAAGAGTTTATGTCATCAATTTATTTCTTGTATTATGTTGTTTTTAACAAGATGTCAAAAGAATATTTGTAGCAGCAAAAGTCGCCATAGAAGTGGCTTGGTAAGAAGTGGGTTGACTTCTTGACCTAGTAAAACATACTTTCATTGGTACATATGCAAATTTCAGTTGAGTATGCATGATTTTATGATGTAATCTCATGTTTGTTTGAGCCACCTTTGGTCGATGATCACGGAAGCGATGTTCAGCTACCTTCTGTAAATTCTAAATGAGTTCAAGGAAGACATTTCTTCATAGGAGTACAAGCTCATCCAGGAAGCGAAGTGTCGACTACCATCAAGTTTTGGTTCAAAAGCACTAGCCATGCAAGGCAAGTGTATGGAGGTTGAAAATAAGAGGGTGTTCTAATATCATCTACTGTACAAATCAGTATATCAGTCTTTTGGGGTCCAAAAGATTCCTAATGGGGAGGAGTGATGAGATATTGATTCAGGACCTTAAGGAACAATTAGGTGCTGACACATGGAAAGCCTAAAGGCTGCCACGTGGCCCTGGAATGGTTATGTAAAATATGTTGGGGTCTGATGGAACTAAACTCATGACCTCTGGCAAGACAGGACAATGCTCTACCACCTCCGCCAAATGTTGTTTCTTAACAAACCATGGATGCGGTGCATACTTGTTTTGTATCGGCTGGAGGTTTGTTTTATAAGGTGCTTCAATCTGCGCCATTGATCTGACCTTTCCAAATCCAACGGATATTGCGTCATCCGCTCACAACTAGTTCAGACGATCTCAACCATTGATGTATTCTGCTCAATCTAATGGTTTTCATGCAATCTCACGCAGATTCATGCATGACGGTTAATACTCCGAGAGCATGCGACAAAAGCTATTTTGGCATGCTACGTGTCGACTGTTAAGGCTAATCACATGCTTTTGGTAAAATATAGCTTACAACCTTTCACCCGCGCGAGAAACTACTCTTCGCTTATCAATACCGTGGTTTAAGGATTAACCACGACTGCCAGATATACGCGCGATAAGGTCTTATCCCTCATGTACGCGCCCAATGATTACGGTAACAGTTACCTCTGATGGTCAACCTGGTAGAGTAGATAAAATTAGGCGGATATGCTAAGTTTAGCTAAATATAAGTGCAGTTCGCCAATATTGGTGGAGTATCACTAGAGGATATTGCATAAAAGCACTCCAAGAGTAGTTTTCGACAGGAAACAAAGGAGAGACAGAGAAGCTTAGAAAAGAAGAGAGAGTGAAACAAGAGGCTTGCTAGGATAATTAGAGCCTTTTGAAGTCAATGGGATAGTCTAGAGAAACTGGGGAAGTCATCTTCATGGAGAATTTCATCCAGGAAGATTGATGTTGGAGCTTAGGAGCCACTAGGGGTTGGAGGCAGTTGTAGGAGCTACCCGTACTCATTCTCAGCAAACCAACAGTCGTTCCTAGCTGTAATGACCATTCTAAATCCATTACAGGGATTTTCATAAGCATTTGGAGACTTCTAAAGGCTGAGATGCTACAGGGAAGTTTCAGGCAGAAAATGATCAAATGATCAGTCTGTTTTTGGTGTCTGATATGTGTTGGAGACAGTAAAAGAAGTTTCAGAAATAGTTTAGGAATTTTGATGGAGTTAGTGCCATCAATAAGCTTAGGGTAACTCAGAGCACTGATTGAAGGAATCAAGTCTAAGGAAGTTTAGATCTGTTTGCGGAGTGATGACAACTGTTATCACAAAACCAAACCCTGATAGGCTGCTAATCAAGAAGATTTTGAGTAACTATTTCAAACCAAACTTTTGGCTAAGGCTTGGCCTCCTCAACCTGAGAGGGCTCTCTCACTAGGTTAAAGATTTTAGTTTAAATATTAGATGGCTAACTCTAGGGAAAAAACAAGTTAAAAAAGTATAAATGGTTGAACACAATCAATAAACATCCATTGGGCTATGGAGTTAGAGTATGTTTTTAGTACAACAATAGATTAGCTTACATGGAAGTCAGGGCATAGAGAGTTTTAATCTATTAGCAAAAAAGAGACATAATATAAGAAACACAGTTTATAAACACATGAAGGAAGTTAGAGCATTATCAATGAATTAATAAGTAACATGTGTTCATACCATTTCAAGTGAGCAAATGAGGAAAGCCGTGAGAAAATCAAACACATAAAACCCTCTCTGAATCCTGAGTAGTAAAGCCAAACTTCTGTATTAACATCAAACATACAATCTTCTACAATAACATAATATGCATGTTTCTTTGAAAATTGCCAACCCTTGAGGCATTCCACCTCTTGTATTATATAGAGTTCATTACAATATCGGATTCCTTCCTCCAACATGAGGGGAGTTCGAATTTGCTTAACTTGACACCTATTCATACCTAAACAGGCTATTAATTACAAGTGGTAGTTAACTAATAGTCCTAAAGTCCTAATACATTTAGGAGTACAACTCCTTATTATGATAGTAACAACCTAGAATATTAAATAAATTCGATCGTTGACAGCTACTTCTCCTTAAATTCGAACTTGGTGATGACTATAACCTCCATGCTCGCCTTCAATCACTCCTCCTTTAACTATCATGAAAATTAGGAAAATGTCTCCTGCTATGCAGCCTTTGTCTTCAATGGTGTTCCTCGAAACTTCTGTTGGTCAAAATATCCCTTTTCATTATATAACATATGTTGAACTAGCCATGGAAACCTATCCTTACACTTGTGCAAAATCAAAACTCCTTAAAGTTTCCTGAAGAAAGTCAAACTGGGTGCGCTACGAAATGAATTGTTATTTTTGTAGTGCAAGGATTATTTCTTGCATATATTCTTCATTCCTTGAGTTTTTCTTTACTTAGGATTGAAACCTTTTCAAATGATCTCCTTACACCTCTGCAACAACATTCTTCTCCAGAAATAACCCCTCCATCTCTTTGAATATTAACTAAAAAGAACAAAATTGCACCTACAACAGTTTCGTAGCACGCTATGAAACTATTGTGTGAGTCAAATTACACAGTTTTTTCCACAAACTTTCCTCCTTAGGATTCTTCTCAGCTGTTCCCTTATGCCAATATGCCACATATACTTGAGCTTACCCATCCATAAAACAACTTCAAAAAGTAATGTCCTAGCTTTAATCAAAATTGTGTTAAGGTTTCATCACTTACTGCCTTATTCATTTGTGCTGAGGCTGACCTCCAAACTTGTTCAATTGAATCTCCAGGTCTTCAATTTGTCTTTTCATCACCCTGATATTAGTTCTTAATCTATCCAGGTGAAATATTGAGCATCTCTACCAACTACTTCAGGTTTTGGAACTTTTCCATCTTCCCATACGACCTTTACCCTTTTGAAATTGGCTTTTTCAATTGCATGTTTCCTTGCCCTTTTCTTAAGTTGAGTAATCTCAAGATTGGCAAGCTTCAATTCCTTCTTGACTTCCTCCAAGTTATTTTTTTCTTCATGAGTATCAACTGCTCTGTTTCTGTCATCTTCATGCATGAATGATGGTTGCACTACTAGAACTACGGGCTCTTCACAAAATTTTGATATCTCTCCTATCTCACTCACCTCCGGCTCTACCTCCTATAACCTTTTGGACTGCCTAGTCACAGGCCTTTTGGGTTTAAAAACAAATTTTGAAACCTAATCATCAAACTGTAACTTTTTGGAGGATTTCATCTTTTTTGACTTGCTCTCACCTAATTCAATGAAGTCTGCTTGGACCAGAGGGGACTCCTCATTGTCAATTGCCTGGGGAAGATCATTCAAATTTCCCTTTGAGGCTGGGCTTTCATCAGTGATCATTGTTTTACCCTTTTCTTTGCCTATTTGGCTTCTAGTTACCCTTCTCTAGACTGTTTCACCAATGGACTGTTCTTGTGCTACTTCCTTCATCTAACCTTTCTTCTTCTGTGATTGTTGAAGAGTATCTTGAACAATCAATGGTGTCATTGGCTCCTTAACTTGCTTTCTAGCCTTTAGTTTCACAAACCTGCTAGACCTTTCTTCTGCATGGTGACTAATCACCGGTGATGATATTTCCTTAGCCCTAGGGCTAAGTCCTGTTTCAGCTCTAAGACCAGACATAAAGAAAAATGTAGACCACTCTCTATCTACCTTCTGAAGTTCATGCAAGACCATTAATTTAATTAAGCCATGATGGAACAAGGATGTTTCACATGCCTCTTTCTTCAACTGTATTTTATCATACATCTTGCCTAAACTCCAAAATAGAAAGAAAGGTAAATCTAGAGATATTATGCCAGTGAAATGCAAAAGGAGTTTGAAATGGTAAGAATACACCTTGTGGTATCTTCCTTCATAGGTGAAATAGAGTAAGTTGGCAAATACATCTTTGACATAACCCCTTGGCACTGCTTTAGTCAAATCTGTGTCTACAAACTCTGGTTTCAATAATATCTTGCAGGGTGCCATTTCAAACTTGAAATTATTAAACCATTTTTCCTGACCTCTAGGAATTTTTGTGACTAAAGATATCACTTTAGGAGAAACTGGAAATTCTAACACCCCAGTATTTTTATGTAATCCTGTGAAGTTGAGAGCAAATTCCTTAGTCAGCTAGCTATGTCCTCCCTGTAGTTTCTCACAGAACCTCTAGCAACCTACTTTTTTGAAGGCTTCTTCAACTGCTTTATCCTTTGTATGAGCATCTAAGCCTTCAGGCTCAGTTCTTAAACATCGACTTGACCTATGATTCTTTCTTTCTTCTGACATATCTCCTTTGAAATCCCTACAGATATAATGACCTGGAAGAAAATGCCTTGCTTAATTGAAGAGTTGCCTCGCTTGAAACCTGTGGAAGAATTCTGGTCTCTGCTCACCCTGGGCTTGTTTGCTTCGAACTTAAGAACAACAACAAGTGTCTCATGCATGAATATGAGCAATATCAATATGAATATGACTAGGATCAACTAACTCTTTCCTTTTTTTGAAATTTGAAATGATTGCAGACAAAAGATCCCTAACAAATCTAATGATGGCTATGAATGATTGCATGTAAGTGGTAAGGTTCATGACTGACACCTGATGATGAAAATCTAATGGATTCTGGTGGATTTGATAGTTAGACAATATTTAATATGAATCCCTGATTTCGTAGTGCATCCAGTGCAAATTTGAGGTTTTGCGCTACGCAAACACTTAACTACGAATCCCCAATTTCGTAGCGCAGGTAGTGTAATTTCAGGACTTTGCGCTATGAAAATGCCTAGACAATTTCGTAGTGCGTTCAAAAGTTTGAAATGACCAGACACATGAAACTTTAAACATGACATGGGATTCACAAGGTGCCAAACAAGGTTATTAAACTTTATTTGATGCTGGAAATGAGACTCTAACCCTATGACTTAGACTCTAAAAACATAAAAATGACTTGACCATGACTGACACAAAAATTTAGAAACCATGTAGGTTGCCCAAATTTTTTAAGGAATTTTTTACAGTGATAACAACAACCATGATAGGGATATAGATGGTATTCTAAGCCCATTGGTTCAATTCAGTAACCTTTGGAGTTAAGTGTGAAACTTGTAAAAGAAACTTTACCATAATCCCAAAGAGCCAAGTCAAGATGACAAAAGCTCAAGGAGACGTAGCCCACGATATTTGGGTGAACTACTAGATTAAATTTGATGTTATGTTTTGATGTTTATTTTTTGCTTTATATGACTATTATATATGTGGTTAATATCAACAGAAACACATAAGCACTTAAATAGTTGAAAACAAACAACATACACCTGTTTCAAGTATTTAATTCTGCAAATGTCATACATAAGCTAGATCATATATTTGTTAAGCTTTGGAGTGGGAGTTCTTGCAAGCATAAAAAGTTGTTAAACCCCCATTTCAGATCAGGTGGTATCAAAGTAGGTTGCTTGATTGGCAGAGAAAAAGGTTGCTTGTTTGACTTGAAAGGTGTTTAAACAATACAAAGAATTTGTCTGTTTGATTATTTGTAAACTGACTATTGTTTGAGTTTGCAAAGGTGAAGGGAAAGCTACTGATAGCTAAGTCTAGGAGAGGACAAGAAGGAATTCTCCTTACCCAAAGGACCTCAAGGCAACCCTTGAAGCACAAGAGGATTCGTTTGCAAAAGGCTACTTGAATAAGAGTTTGACTCTATAGTCATTTAATTCAGAAGTTTTGTCAATAGAATGTGAAATATTTGTTAATTTTGTTGAAGTTCTTTGTTCATTTTTATTATGACAATTTCTACAAGTGAGTCTTCAAAATTCTCCTCCTTCCCAAGATTGTTTGATTAAGACATGAAGCAAGACTTGATCATCATGATGGATATGATGAAAGAAATGTATGAAGATGAAAGGAAGAACACCAAACTTCGAGAGCAGTTGAATTCCATGAAGGAAGAGAAGCAATTGCTTTCTGACAAATTGCAGGAAATGGAGAGCCAACTTCATATTGCAAATATGAACCTCGAAAGGATGCATGAGTTGGAGATACAACTCCTTGTTTCCAAAGAAGCCTTGGTCAAGTATCAACTTGAAGAAGAGGTAAACAATCCTAGTTTGTCTTCGATTTCCTCTAAGAATGTTTATGTTGGTTCTTTTGAAAAACATACAAGAGGTGTCGATGTCAAAAATGGGCTATGAAGGAAAAGGATTGGGAAAACATGCACAAGGCATTATTGAGCAAATAATGGTTGAGGAAAGACCTAAGTATTTGGGTCTTGGCTATGGACAGTCCTATGGAGAAAGTTCCAAAGTAGCCATAAAGGCAATTGAAACAGTTCCTAGAAGGAGTTTCATTTTAGGTTCTCTACCTCCAGTTTGTAAAGATTGTATTCATGGGGAATGCAATAGTTTGAAACATAATTTCCCAGAAGAAGGTGTTCATAAGCATGCACTTGAACAAGAGAGTTGTGAAAGCTCTGAAAGCATTGAAGAGATTGATGGTGTTCCAAAGGGAGCCACTTCTTCATTCAGTTCACTTCCTCATGAAGGAAACAAAGGTGAAAGAGAAAGGTATAAATCTGAATTCAATCATATTTCATTTGATTATTTAAAGCATGGTAAATTTCCACATAAGCATTGGAAAAAATTGTACACTCCTTTTGTGGTTTGGTTAACCATAGTGTTTCTAGATGCTGGAAGAAAATGGCCACATACAGGAAACTTTTGAAGAAAAGGAGGCAAGAAGTCAAAGGTCCATTGGACAAGGCAAATCATGTTGTAAAGAGGATGCACATGTGTTGCACTTATGTCCATAATCAAGGACATATTTCTGAAAAGTCATGGACTTTTAATCCAACAATGCTTCCACGAAATTTGAAGAAGGTGTAAAAGGAGAATGGCAAGAATGGAAAGAAAGTTTCCATAATTTATGTGTTTCCGAATGATTCACATGTTGATGCCAATGTGTAGTTAAAGGAAGCGCCTTTGATATGGATTGGTAATAAATGGTTAGAGTCCTTATCCAAATAAGGTTGCATGTATTTTTATTTGATGCATTTCTTTGCCAATGGAATGCAAGTTGCAGAGTTTTACCAAAATGGTGAATGGAAAAGTTGAGTATGAGACTCGCTTTGTTGCAGCAAAATTATATTCATTTCAAATTTGTAAGTACATGTACATATGATTGAGGATATTGTACTTATGATTGTGCTTAAGAGAAAGTTGAAGAATGGAATACATACAAGAGAATGGTATGTATGAACACAGGGATGTTGATGATTTCATTGTACTTGAACATGTATGTGCAATTGACTTGATGGTCGATTGCTTTGTTTAAGCATGCATGCAATGTCATATCGACATGAAAAAGTTGATTTTGTCTCCAAGATTGAAAAGGGAGATAATGATGAAGTGTTTCAGAAAAGGTGGAATTCTTTCTACTTTGAAAAAGAATTGTCAAGTTCATTTTGTACATGCTTAACTTGAAGAGTCAGTTGTTTGAAAAGGAATGTTTTTGTCGGCTTGTTATTTATTCAATCATTTGTATACAAGATGTAAAGAAATGATGATGATTCACATGATGTGAAATTTGTTTCTTTTGATGAAGCAAGAGTTTATGTCGTCAAGTTATTTCTTGTAATATGTTGTTTTTGACAAGATGTCAGAAGAAGATTTGGAGCAGCGAAAGTCACCATAGAAGTGGCTTGGTAAGAAGTGGTTTGACTTCTTTACCTAGTAAAACATACTTTCATTGGTACATATGCAAATTTCAATTGAGTATGCATGAATTTATGATGTAATATCACGTTTGTTTGAGCCATCTTGGTTCGATGATCAAGGAAGTGATGTTCAACTACCTTCTGTAAATTCTGAATGAGTTCAAGGAAGACTATTCTTCACAGGAGGACAAGCACATCCAGGAAGGGAAGTTTCGACTACCTTCAAATTTTGGTTCAAAGGCACTAACCATGAAAGGCAAGTGTATGGAGGCTGAAAAGAAGAGGGTGTTGTACTCTCATCTATTGTACAAATCAGTATATCAGTCTTTTGGGGTCCAAAAGATTCCTAATGGGGAGGAGTGATCAAATATTGATCCAAGACCTTAAGGACTAATCAGGTGCCGAAACGTGGCAAGCTCGGAGGCCACCACATGGCCATGGAATGGTTATGTAAAATATGTTGGGGTCCAACGGAATTGAAGCCATGACCTCCGGCAAGACAAGACAACGCTCTACCACCTCCGCCAAACATTGTTTCTTAACAAACCATGGATGCGGTGCATATTTGTTTTGTATTGGATGGAGGTTTGTTTTATAAAGTGCTTCAATTAGTGTCATTGATATGACTTTTCCAGATCCAGTAGATATCGCATCGTCCACTCACAACTAGTCCAGACGATCTCAACCATTGATGTATTCCGCTCAATCTAATGGTTGTCGCACAATCTTGTGCAAATTCATGCACAATGGTTAATACTCTGAGAGCATGCGAGAAAAGTTGTTTTGGCGTGCTACATGTCGATTGTTAAGGCTAATCACTTGCTTTTGGTAAAATACAACTTACAGAATTTCGCCCGCATGAGAAACCGCTCTTCGCTTATCAATACCATGGTTGAAGGATTAACCACGACCACCAAATATATGCACGATAAGGTCTTATCCCTCATGTATGCGCCCAATGGTTACGGTAACAGTTACCTCCGACAGTCAGCCTGGCAGAACGAATAAACTTAGGTGGATATGTTAAGTTTAGCTGAAGATAAGTGTAGCTCACCAATATTGGTGGAGTATTCCTAGAGGATATTGCATAAAAGCACTCTAAGAGTAGTTTTCGACAAAAAACAGAGGAGAGATGGAGAAGCTCAGAGAAGCAAAGAGAGTGAAACAAGAGGCTCGCTAGGCTAATTAGAGCCTTCTGAAGTCGATGGGATAGTCCAGAGAAGCTGAGGAAGTCATCTTCATGGAGAATTTCATTCAGGAATATTGATGTTGGAGCTCAGGGGCCACCAGGGGTTGGAGGCAGTTGTAGGAGCTACCTTTACTCATTCTCAGCAAACCGACAGTCATTCTTGGCTGTAATGAGCATTTTGAATCCATTGCAAGGATTTGCCGAAGAATTTTGGAGTCTTCTAAAGGCAAAGATACTACAAGGAAGTTTCATGCAACAAATGATCAAATGATCAGTCTATTGTTGGTGTCTGATAAGTGTTGGAGACAGTAGAAGAAGTTTCAGAGACAATTGAAGAATTCTGAAGGAGTTAGTGCCATCAAGAAGCTCAAGGTAGCTCAGAGCACTAATTGAAGGAATCAAGTCTAAGGAAGCTTAGATCTATTTGCAGAGTGATGACAACCATGACAGGGGTATAGATGGTATTCTAAGCCCATTGGTTCAGTTTAGTAACCTTTGGAGTTAAGTGTGGAACTTTAAAAGAAACTTTACCATAATCCCAAAGATCCAAGTCAAGTTGAAAAAATCTCAAGGAGATGTAGCCCACGATATTTGGGTGAAATCCTAGATTAAATTTTATGTTATGTGTTGACATTTATTTGCTACTTTATGTGACTATTGTATATGTGGTAAATATTAGCATAAACATATAAGAACTTAAATAGTTAAAAACAAACAACATACACGTGTTTCAAGTATTTAATTCCACAAATGTCATACATAAGCTAGATCATATATTTGTTAAGCTTTGGAGTTCTTGTAAACATAACAAGTTGTTAAACCCCCATTTCAGATCACTAAATATTGATTTACCAAGATTAAACTGTTTGGTAAATATTTATTCTCTAGTCTAATTTATAGAAATTTAAACATGTTTAACCATGATTATACTGTATGATTAAACAAATAGCTAGTCATTGTGGAATTTTAAACCAGCTACACACAACCTTTATTTATCAATGATGAAGAAAACTATCTATTAGTAGTGGAATTTAGACTTGCAACACTTTCAATATTTTGTTTTGTTTTTTTTGTTTTTGTTCTTCTTTCTTTTGGGGTTCTACCTTTCATTCTTTTTCAATATTTTTGCTTTTCCTTTTTTTCTTATTTATACCATCTTTTCATTTTTTATTCTATTTTTTCTTTAATTTGGAAATAATTTGCAGATTGACAATTATTTACAATAGAAGATTCGAGAGATAAAATACTCAATCACCTTGAGATCTTATATATTATAGGACCCTAATAGTCTCCTTCTCCATCTCCTTCATCATCATCTTATCATGACATAATAGAATACCTGCAACTGCAATCCACTGATGATAAGATGACATCAATCCGATAAACTCCTAGTGTAAGATGCTTCATGCAATCACTTGTCAAGGCTAGAATTGGTGATTGGTTGAGTATCTGACTCAGGGATTGCATAGTTCCAAAGTCTAAGGTCTGGGGCTGATGCTTGAGACCCTGCACTACGTAGTTCAGGATGGCTAGGGTCAAAGGATTAAGCAGTTGAGGGACTGAAGAGCTTAGGCTGGAGGCTTGATCCTTGAGACTGCACAATACACAGTTCTGGAGGCCTAGGTAGAGGGACTGCACAGTTGAGGGACTCAAGAGCTCAAGATGGATGGACGATTGAGTCTTGAGACTACGTATTGCATATTTCTGAAGGCCCGGGCTGAGTGACTGCACAGTTGAAGGAACTCAAGAGGTTAAGCTTGAGGCTTGAAGTTTCCCAATGCATAGTTTTGGAGGGAGAGAGGCCAACTAATTTCATAGTTAAAGAGTTGAAGGATGAGGCTTGATGCTTGAGACTACGCAATGTGCAAAGAAGGCTGGATGGAGAAAAAAATTTCACATTTCTGAAGCTCAAGGATTGGGACTGAGCACTGAGACTGTGTAGTACACAGTTCCAAGAGGAAAGGTCAGGGATTGAGGGTTGAGACTATGCAATCTGCAATTCAGGAAGGCTGAGTGAAGTCAAGTTGCCCAGGAACGAAATTTTCTAGATAAGGCTAAGTGTGGGATCAATGAGGCTTAAGTGAGTAGAGACAAAACTAGATCATGAACACACAATCGAAACAATCGATGACACAACATTGATCACTAAAAAATAAGAACAACGTGATTCCCTCAATGCGACAACGCTGCAACCTACCTCTCCAAGTGCGACACAAAAGATTCACTTTGCAGCGAAAGTGACGACACTTGTGTGTGTTGAAGAATCTAGGGCAATTAGTTGTAGCATGATTCTTAGTTACTTGATAACAATTTG
>APFE031062127.1:0-26672 GCA_000404065.3 Pinus taeda | reverse complement strand
ATAATATTTATTTTCTTGAATAAATACAAATATCAAAAGTACATTTATGAAGACCGAACTTAGTTACATTTCCTTCAATAGTGTGACAATGCATGAAACTTTGGGAATGAGTGCAAAACATGTCTACACGGCTAGTATGACTCATCAATACCAAATTTACCCCTTGAAATAAGCCAAAACTCCACTTTAAGAAACATTTCCCATGCCAAAGACGACATTTGTTATATAAAGATAAAAGTGATAACGACACTTGTGATATGCGAATGATGATGAAAAACACATGCAAGAGCCAAGATAGCATGAAGATTATACTAATTAAGATGAAAAAAATGAAGGCGACAATTGAAAACATGAAAGTGATACTTGCAAAAATGAAGGTGCGCAAAAGCGATAGTTTGGAAAACTCACTGAAACAAAAGTACAATCATAGCCAAAATTGGGAGACTATCAATGAAAGTGCACACTGAATGTTGACATGGGTTGATCATTGCATATGTACAATCTTGATGGAACGTACTTCCTGTACAAGCTTGTGTAAAAGAATGCGCTCATGAACTTGTTGCAGACTGAGCATGTGCGAGTAGGTGACTTCAACACTTATAATCCAAGAGGGTGCTCAAATAATTAACAAGGCATCAATGAACCAAGAAGTGACTACAGAATGACCGATCACAAGATCCTTAGTAGGCTCGAAAATTCAAGTGTAGGAAAAATTTTGGAGGGTGTTTGTCACAACGAAAACACCACCACATGGTTTGTCAAGATATTCCTTCAAGATCTCATACACTTTGTCTTCATGGACACAACAACAAAACAATTGATATTTCCTAATATGAAATAAGTGGCTCTATAGTATCCAAGTAAATGGTAATATCTTCTTGATTAGGTGGTAGAAATATTTCTAGGAGAAATGTAGTGGAAAATTACTAGCCGGTAGATCATTAATAGTGTTTAGAAACCATATTGTCCTAAGATAAACAAAAAACAAGTTCTCATTTGGAAATGAATCATCTAATGGTCCATCCTCAAAGTTGCTAGAAAAACGAGATAGAAATTATGTAGCCCCATTCTCCCAATCAATTTGATTAACTATAATAATGTAAAATTCTTAAAGAAGTAATAGCCAACCAATAATTATTACATTAATAATAGGTTTACTTTTTAAATAATCACTATGAACAAATATAAAACATCCAATAATGCAATGCTAAAATTTATAAAGAGCATAAACCACTCCAAGGAATTACTTCTTTGTGACAATGTAGTTTATATTTGTAGCAATGAGGTTCTAGAGTGTGAGTTCAAAAATTCATCCACACTATTCATTGTTAGCTATTAGAGTCAGTATTCTTGTTGGTATAATTTGTAGCATGCAATTTCTCAACAACTTCCTATCCTAGAACTACACCCAAACTTTTGTCAAAGGCATCAATGTAAATATAAAAGCATAATTCCCAATTAGAACCATGCAAATAGGGGTTGTGTTAAGTTTCTCTTAAAGGCTTTGAAGGATTTTTGGTAGGATGGGGCACGATAAAATATTATATCTTTGGTAAGAAGAGTATGCAAAGGAGCAACAATTTCATTAAATTTCTAGATAAATATTTGGTAATAACTTACATGTTCTAAAATGCTATAAACATCTTTCTAGTTTTTGAGGGACTCAAAGGTATTTAACAATAATGATTTTAGTAGGGTACACCTGAATGCCTTTGAATGAGATATGGCATTCTAAAACAAATCATTTCAACATTATAAGGAAGCAATTCTTATTGTTCAAGGAAAGATTCATGTTCCTAAAAGGCTTAAGCATTGTATCAAGCCTAGATTATTAGCATATGATTCCATATACAACGATAAATCCATACACCATATTTATTTATTTCACATTATAAGATACAATTTTTATCTTGTATGTTTTGATTTTATTTTACCTCCTCGTAGTATTATCTTTTAATGAGATATTAGCATGTGAGTAAATCTAGTTTATGATGTGGTTACAACTATGTAATATAAATTTTTATTTTTCAAATGAATGTAGAGTATAGAATGGCTTGAGTCCTTTTCTTCCAAGTTCTTGCATCTTTCTTGTGTTCTATCTTTTAACATGATATTGAAGCTCCTTGATTCTTAAGGGTCTGATACTCCATGGTAGTGATCCATGAGAGGCGTAACTTACACTAAAGAGCATGCTAATGCTATGCATGTAATGAGCTACAGTACTATGATGATTATATTGTAATGAGAATTGAATGAATATGTGATCATGATGGACCTATTGAAGATGAGCTACATTGAATAAGAGAGAAATGACATTAGAAATACACTGAATCCAAGGAGTGGGACTCACTAAAGGGGAAATTCTTTGTTTTTAGAGTGTTGATAAATTTATGATTTCTCTTTCAATGCTTATATGATTTTCAATGACTCTAATTGCGTTATAAAGTATATTTAGATAAGCATCATATCATATCTATATATTTTCAAGTTTCATCCTCGTTTTTTAGATATTCCGTCCATAGAATTTGGATTATATGCAATCATGGGATATGTAGTGATTAAAATGTAGATTACGACCATTGTACATAACCAAACTAAGCATATAGTATAGCATAGAAAATTTATTTCAAATATATATCACAACCCTTTGAAGATTAATTAGAAAAATCAACTCCAAAGGAGAAAATCTTGTTGAAGCAATCCACCCAAAATGGAAAAATAAATGTTGAAAGTGTTAAATATGGTTTCTATAACTATGTAAGCTATCTTTCTCTAAGATAACAATTCAAAGTAGGACACCAAAATGATTATTCAAATGGGTATCTTTCATTTTTTCAATTGATTCCTTGATTAGTGAGGTTTTATTAGTGAAATATTGATGGTTTTCCAAAGCTACATTGAAACAATTTTATGCAAGAGTTGTAGATTGTACCCTTGGATTCCAAGCAATGAAGATTTTTAAGGTATCCTCGTTTACATCTCTAATGGGTTATTTTCATTTTTCAAGTCATTGTTAAATTCATTAAGGTTTTTGGAAAAACAATTTTTCTCTTTTGTAAAATGAGTTCATAGAATTTCTGTAAAAGGGGACCATGTTTTGAAGATCATTTTTATATATTTTTTTTGCTCAAAATGAATGTCTTGAATATGCAATCAATTCAAAGACATGATACAAAAGCTCATTGAAAATCAAAAAACAAATTTAGTTTAGTAATTTGTGTACTATATCTTCCAATGAATAATATCATCTTTTGGTGTTGGATGTGTCCTTGACCTATCCTAAAGTTTGAATAAGTGTTCTAAGGAATGCTTTGTATTTGTGTGTTATGGTGAATTATTTTGTATAATTTATTGATCCATATGGATCTTGATTGAGTCTAGTCATATTGGATATGTAATATTTTAAGACCAGGATGGTCATGGATAGCAACAGATCCTCAAAATTGAACAATCTCAAAGTCTCATGAAACTGACACCAAGTTGAAGAGCTCATCACGTTGATTTTGGTGGTATATTCAGTTTCCAAAATGGCCTTTGTATGAGGGATCAAATGCATTTTGAAGGTTTTCTTCAATAGGCAAAAAAGGGATTGCACAGTCAGCTATGTGGGATCGACAGATCCTGATGTGGCAGAAAAATGTGTGGCTACACAACGACCACGTGGACAGTGTCAGAGTAGGACAAGTGGCATGCACAAAGCAGGGAAGGTGGTGAACAGTGCAAACCTCCAAGGTGTGGGTCGAACCCACAACCTCTGACAAACAAATACAAAATATTACTAATGCACCACAACTTTGTTTTATCAACATTGGCACAAATGCTATATTTAAAGTTTGTTGTTTGGTTATATGGGGGTAGGGTTGGTAGAGCCTGCCATATCTGGCAGCCCTGCCAAACCCAAAGTTATTTAACAAGTGCTCCAAACGTAGTGCAATAGTCATATTGCATTGCCAACAATCAAACCATATGGCACCACAATTATTGACGCCTCCCACAGTACCACAGGTGTCAACACATACCACTATCATATAATTGGTTATCAATGACATGATATATATATGGCACGGGGAAGATTCATATCAAATCACTACCGGAGTATAGCCTATGGTTAAAACCGTATGTGCCATGGGTCGCAGTTGATATCACTGCTGATGCCAAATTTAAACCATATACCAACAGAGTTGGCGCATATGCCAAAGTTAAAAAATATAACCTGCCATGGGATATAACCGCCAGATTAATCAAATTCCATGAGGTCGATATATGTCAATGCCAGTTACAACAAATGTGCCACGGGTCGATGATTGTATCCGTCGAAGGACTATGGTTGCAACCATATGGTAAATGTGGTGCGAAGATATTAATACAAGCCATCATTCAAACCTTTGTTATAACATATCCAAAGTTTCGATCCCACGTGGAGGGTTATTATATGACCGTCGGACTATGGTCATTAACCATATGTCATATATGGTTCACGTTTATCCGTCGGTTTAATTTTTGTTAAAACCATATATTAAATATGGTTTGGGGGGACCGTTTGATATACTATGTATTGCAATGTGGTTATAACGAGTGCCAAGTATTGCTAAAGAAAATCCCGGGAGGTCCGCAGGTTTGACCCTAGGACCTTCCCATGGGTTAAAAAATATTTTCCAATGCACCAGAGGTAGAGGAGTTAAGTAGAGAGTAGCTTGAATGTCCTTTATTAGTGCCTATAGTATGCCTTTGGAGGCATAACTTGGCCAATATTGGGCCTTTTTGAGATCTGTAAGTTACATTAGGAAGCTAAGATCGATGCCTATCTCCTGACAGTAGCCATTGATGCACGCGATCACAATCCAGAATGGTGAATTTGACGTAAAGAGACTTTTGAAGCTAACATATTGCTTTTTTATCTCGAGTTGAGTATGAGGACCTTTGCTGCTAATTACTCTTTGTATTGGCGCAATCACCTCTTTGCAAAATTGAGTCAGTTCAAGGGCGAGAGTTCTCTATAGGAGGACATTTATTTAAGGGAAACATTGCCACTCCATCATTAGCTTGATTCTAAAATACAAATATTATTAATGTACTCACTTTGCAGCGAGATCAATAAAGCAGCGTAGCATTTTGAGCAGGCCATAGAGACATAGCCTAAGAGGGGCGAACTCCATCATCAACTGGTTGTGTCTCATGTTTTATGTCATTTTTATGCTTTGAATATTTTTCATCTTTAAGTTCATTAAAACAAAATTATTCATATGTGAATAAATTATGTACTAAAGACATAATTTTAAAATATTGCAAAGTGTCAAAGGATCAACACACATTTTTCAAATCATTTTTGGTATCAGAGCAAGTTTTGACTAGAGTGCAAGGATGGGTAGAAGCATGAAGCAAAGTCGATTGCAATAATTGGAAGAATTCAATCAGAAATATTAGCAGGAGAATGTTGCATTGTGATTCATGGTGCAAACATTAGAGGAAGACAAACAAAGAATGCAAGCGAGATTCGAAGTCATGCAGGGAAAATGAAAGAGGGGAGATCTCTTAGATTGAAGTCCATCCATAATTGGAGACAGTGAAGTATATCCACTTCATCAGTGGGATGAAGAAAGTTCATATCCATCTGCTACTCTAAAAGAACAATCAGTGGAAGAGTCGATTGGTATTTTTCCTCACCTTCTGAAGAACTTTCTTATGTATCAATATCTCAAGAAATTTATTCAAACACAAAGAAGGAAGATGTTTCAAGCGATCCTGAGATTGGAGATTTCGATAAACATACCAAAGGAATTAGTATGAAGTTGATGAAAAAAATGGGATATCAACAAGGTAAAGGCCCCGACAAGCATGACCAAGGCAAAATCTAGCTAATATCAGTTCAGGAAAGACCCCAATACGAAGGATTGGGATTTGACCAATCAACATGTGACTATTGTGGAAATAAAGGTTACATAGAATATTGATGTTGGTCATTACATCCTGAGAAAATGTTGAAGAAGATATAGGATCGTAAAGGTAAAAAGACGAGGCATTCTAGCAGTGATTTAGAAGGTGAGTCATTTAATCAAAATTTTATTATGAAGATTGTTAAAAAGACTTATCCATGTACTTTCTATGGAAGTAACAACCATTATGTAGATGAATATTGGAAGCATAAAGCTTACAGCAAAAAGGTGCATTCTACAAGGTGTATCTTGTGGAAGGAAGAAACAACACTGCAAGTAAAGAAAAGTCTAGAAAAGACTTTGATACAATCAGGGAAGGACTCAGCATTGTAAAAACAGAGCTCAGAGAAACTGAGCAAGAAGACGATCATTGCAGACTCATGAGAGAGAGATTGTTCACATTGTAAGATGAAATTACATTAAAAAATCACACATCCAATGCTGCCACATGAATCAACAATAGCACAATCAGGACAAGGGAAAACAAAAAAAAACTGACAAAATGTAAGTCTCTAGAGAAATTTCTTACTTGGAACTGGGCATATTTCATGCCTTATGTTTAATTGTGTGTTTGTGATTTGTCATCACATTAGTAAGTCTAGTTGAGTTTGTAATAAGGTATAGATTGTTTATGTATTGATGATTTATGTAATAAATTCCTTATTGTAATAAACTTTTGGAGGACCAAAAGTCTTTTAGTAGGGAGGTATGATCTAGATGAATCTTGATTGAGTCAAGTTATATTGGCTATGTAATATTTTGAGACCAGAATGGTCATGGATAGAAGCAAATCCTCAAAATTTAATAGTATCATATTCTCATGAAACTAGTGCTAAGTCAAAGAGCTCATCACGCTGATTCTGGTGGTATATTCGGTTTCCAAAATGGCCTTCGTATGAGGGAGAAGACACGTTCTGAAGTTTTTCTCCAACAGGAAAAAAAGGGACTGCATAGTCAGCGGTGTGGGACCCATAGATGCTGATGTGGCATAAGAATGTGTGGCTACGCAATGACCATGTGGAAAGTGTTAGAGTAGGACAAGTCGCATGCACAAAGCAGGGCAGGTGGTGCACAGTTCAAACCTCCAAGGTGTGGGTCGAACCCACGACCTCTGAAAAATCATTACAAAATATTATCAATGCACCACAACTTTGTTTTATTAATATTGGCATGAATTTTATATTTAAAGTTTGTTTTTCAGTTATATGTGGGTAGGGTTGGTGAAGCCCGCCATATTCGGCAACCCCGCTAAACCCAAATTTATTTAACAAGCACTCCAAACGTAGCACAACAATCAGATTGCATTGCTAATGGTCAAACTATATGGCACCACAGTTATCGACGCCTTCCACAGTAGCATAGGTGTCAATGATACATACCACCGTCAGATAATTGGTTATCAATGACATGATATATATATATGGTGTGGGGAAGATTCAAATCAAATCACCCCTGGAGTATAGCTTATGGTTAAAACAGTATGTGCCACAAGTCGCAGTTGGTATCACTACCGATGCTAAATTTAAACCATATACCAACTCAGTTGGTGCAGAGTTGGTGCATATGCGAAAATTAACAAATATAACTTGCCACGGGATATTAGCGCTAGATTAATCAAACACCACGAGGTCAATATATGTCAGTGACAATTGCAAAAAATGTGCCATGGGTCGATGATTGTATCTGTCAACAGACCATGGTTGAAACCATATGGTAAATGTGGTGCGGAGATATTAATACAAATCATCATTCAAACTTTTTTTATAACATATCCAAAGTTCTTATCCTGCGTGGTGGGTTATTATATGACCGTCGGACTATGGTCATTAACCATATGTCATATATAGTTCACATTTATCTGTCGGTTTAATGTTTGTTAAACCCATATGTTAAATATGGTTTGGGCAAACTGTTTGATATACTATGTATTGCAATGTGGTTATAACGAATGCCAAGTATTTCTAAAGAAAATCCCAGAAGGTTCACGGGTTTGACCCCAAGACCTGCCCATGGGTTATAAAAAGATTTTCCAATGCACCAGAGGTAGAAGAGTTGAGCAAAGAGCAGCTCGAATACCTTTTATTAGTGCATGTAATATGCCTTTGGAGGCATAACGTGGCTAATATTGGGCCTTTTTGAGATATGTTAGTTGCATTGGGAAGCTAAGATTGAGGCCTATCTTCTGACAGTAGTGATTGATGCCTACGAGCACAGTCCAGAATGGTGAATTTGATATAAAGAGACTTTTGAAGCCACCATATTACTTTTTGATCTTGAGTTGAGTACGAGGACCTTTGCTGCTAAGTCCTCCTTGTATTGGCGCAATCACCTCTTTGTAAAATTCAGTCAGTTTAAGGGTGAGAGTTCTCTGTAGGAGGACGTTTCCTAAAGGGAAACATTTCCAATCCAATGTCATCAGCTTAACTCTAAAAGACAAAGATTATTGATGTACTCACTTTGCAGTGAGATCAATAAAGAGGCCTAGGCTTTTGAGCAGGGCCTGAAGACGTAGCCCAGGATGGGTGAACCCTGTCATCAAATGGTTGTGTCTCTTGTTTTATGTCATTTTTACGCTTTGAATATTTTTCATCTTTAAGTTAATTAAAATTAAATTATTCCTATGTGAATAAATTATGAACTAAAGACATAATTTTAAAAGCTTGCAAAGTGTTAGAGGATTATCACACATTTTTCAGATCATTGATGGTGGATATTATATGTCTATTTTTGACACATTGTATTCACACTTGAAAATTTATATCTAAACATGATCAATCACACATAAATGTAGTAAAAAGGATAAAGAACTTGATCATTCAAAAAATCAAAATGTTAATCACAATGGCATTCAACAATAACTCTACATTAATACTAATTATAATTGCATCAATTCAACTTCATAATCAACTTTAAGAAGTGTACTTGTAACATTTCTATTGTAAACATCAAATCTACCAATTAATTGAGTGGATTCTTGGTTGAAATTGACACTCTCCAATTTCTAAGTCTAAATTGAAATTGTGGGGTCTTATTGTGAAAGGGTGGTCTTGTAAGGAACCCTCTTTATTGTCAAGTCAATCATGTTTTTGGCCATTTAATATATCACGATTTTATACCAAAACCGACTTACATAAGGAGGCAAAAGTTAGCCTTTCAATTGACTCAAAGTGAAGAATTATTTGTCACTGAACACGTAAATACTCATTATTGACTCTTTCAAATGACAAAGTCTAGAATTATTAGTTACTAGACACTTTAATACTCATTTTTGTGAACAACACAATCATAATCAACAAAGGAACTATTTAATCTATTCTAACTTTTTTGCAAGTTTAAGAAACGAAAGTTGAACTTCTTTAGACTCAGTAAAAACTGAAACATGATGAAATACAATTGAAGAATCAACATCTACCATATTGTGAACTAGTGTTAATATAGAATAATATCTCATAAGAGATCAATCCTCCTTAACATGCAATTTAGGTAAGTAAAATAGTTGATTGTAAGTCACAATATGCCAAAGCACAAAATGATACACAAAATAGTTTAAGTGAAAGTGATCATGATTTTTTTTCATTTAAGGTTACAAAAGAAAACGTTCATAAATGTTTGAAAGAAAACAAATTGGAAAATAGTGATCTTTCTAAAAGCATTGCCAAACCTTGGAAAAAAGTTAAGATCAACAAAAATCACCATGGATTAGGTTAATAAATAAATATCAAGTTTCATATTCCCAACTACTCCAAACTAATTCAATTTGTGGGTGTATATCTTCTTATTAACCCCAAAAACATTGTCAATACAAAAATTCCAAAAAATTGGCGGCATTATCATCGAGTTAGTCACATGGAGAATTAGTGTTTTGCTTTCCATATTTTTCTTCATTGTGGGAAGACAAATAATCTTTTAGACAAATTTCAAAAGAAGAATAATGTTTAGACATTGACACTTCACTATTATTGGACTAACACTTGGTGATGGAATCTAGTAGTCAATTTTTTGCATAAGTCTTACCATCAAGTTTAGACATAGGGAAATACATATTTAAATGGTGATGTTGAAAAATAACTGAATTTAAATGTCTTCAATAAATCATTATGGATGATAATTTTGGGCATGATTGAAGATCAATTATAAATGTCCTCTTGAATTGAAAATTGATTTGATCACTCCCAAATGGTAGTCTCTTATAGCAAGCGGGGGGTGGGTACAATATTAGGTGGAAATGGTTAGTGGCTAACCAAAACCACTAGATACAATGATGAATTGGTTTAAAGGTAACTTACAAGAAAGCCTGTGATTTTTAGATTTCAAGTTTCAACATGAACAATAACAACATTGCAAAGATTTCATCACTTGTAATAAATTATCAGTTTAGGAACTTTGAAGTTTTTGCCATTTGTCATATTTTTATGTGACATGCATTGATGTGATCAAGTTTTCCTTGACATTATTGATTCATGATTTGAGTAATTTCTATAAGCCAATCTATTTATTACTCCATTGTTACTTGTTAGAATTATGGTTCAATATCTTCCGATAGGATAGTACACAATATTCAATATTGGGATGTAGATTCACACTATTTGTCTGTCATTTTTTTAGAGTAGTTTTGTGGATGGATCATTGACCTATATGGTAATTTGACCTAGTAGAGGATAATTAGATATATCTATATTGTTTCTTGGTATTTGATTGGGTTATTAAGAATTTTTAAGTATGTGTCAGACTTGCAATTAATTCACTTCTCATGATTCACTCTCATCAAATATTAAAGTTCACATCAATGAATAATTGCAGGTATTTTGAAGCACATGTTTATATAATGGGATTTTCTAGATTCAATGAGTTTATAACATCTATATTTGGTGGTTTTTCAAGTATATATTTGTTGAGGCTACAATCCAAGATTTTTAGAATGAAGACATGACGATGATACCACTTTATGCACTAGTTCTGACTGCTTTATTGGTATATTATTGAAAATTATGACTAGGGGGTGGGGGTTATTAGTCTGTGACTCATACAATCATGATGTCTTAGACCATATTTATGTATTTTGAATTATATGATATCATGTTTATCCTAGTGTGTATTATATCCTATTGAAAACACATCAATAAGTTCTTAAATTAATTGCCCTTGAATTAAATTAGGAGAAAAATTGTAATTCCACATAACAAGACAACTTGTAGGAGTTAACTAAGTTAATTTGACTTAGTTGGTTCAGTTAATTCAAGTTGAGGGTATAACTTGAGTCATGTAGAGTGTATCCTACTTTATAGGAGCTCTGGTTGAGTTTATTTTGAGTTGTGATTAATTAGTTTACTTTAACTAAGTTAAAGTCAATTAAACTAGTTGCAACTGATGGAGGAACTAGTA
Organism: Pinus taeda; assembly: GCA_000404065.3. NCBI lineage: Eukaryota > Viridiplantae > Streptophyta > Pinopsida > Pinales > Pinaceae > Pinus > Pinus taeda. Next base: position 15,357 of record APFE031062127.1, on the reverse strand, counting down.
GGAGGTTAGACAATTAGGTGTTGCTTCATGTGTTCAACCAGTTAACTGATGATTCGCTCATAAATAACTCATGCATGTCAGATCTAAGAGTTACCCGGTTGAAATTGGAGTTCAAGGGAAGTGTACTATCAGTTGTATAATTATCCGAATTGTATAGATGGTGCATGCAGTTAGAGGAAGAGCCTAAAGGAACTGCACAATCCCATGGAGGAAACTTCCTATTAAATATGGTCCTAATCTCTCATTCAAAAAAGCAAGGAAGTAGGAACTTGAAAGGCCAGGAAATTGGCTAAGTATTGGTGAAGGCTTGTCTAGGAAGCTGTGAGACATATAGAGATAGTGTAGAGGTTGCTCAGGCTTGAGCAAAGCATTGTAATCTTCTCATATTTTCTGACTAATGAAATATATAGATAATAGGGGTTTTTACATGTGGATTTCCCCAGGAAATCAATGTGTAATGTGTTTATTGAATTCTTTCTCTTGTATGCTTCATGATTTCACGATCATTAATTATTTCCGCAGTTGGTAAAGTAGATTCAAGTCTATTGTTTTAGTAAATTACAATTAGCAGTTTGAATCTACAAGGAATTTCTACATGGTATCAGAGCTAGATTTGTAGAAATTTCTACATGGTATCAAAGCTAAAATCACAATAGAAGAGAAGAATTCAAAGTTGTCCTTGTATATTGATGGAGATCTAGTTCAAGGCAGATCTAGAAGACCCTATGTGCATACTTCTTAATGGAGCAAGAAGGTTGCTAGTGGGTAGATCAGTGAACCAATGTTTAGTGACACAAAAAGGAGTTTTGATCATTGATATTGGTAGAATGAGGAGCAAAGATATTTCCCATAGGGAGATCAAGACTCAGAGGGAGTCTAGTTTCAGAGGGAGCAACCCTATGGAAGTTAATACCTCAAGATCTGGGGAGATCAAACTCATTACTACAGTAGTCACAGGAGCAGTGCGGAAGAAACAATAGAGAAGTAGCAACAAAAATATGAGTAGATCAGATTTATCTCATGCATGCAAAGCCTTGAGGAGCAAAACAGAGACTAGATATTTGGTGGTTGAGAGGGAGCATATTAGCCCTCTCAACCTGCAGCCTCAGAAGCAATGTCAACAAGTTTTGGAACAACCACAATTGGAGAAGCAGAGAGGAGGCTGAGTGGAGACATCCACTCAAGCAAAGACCTCCAGTAGGGGTAAATTTCGAGCCAAGTGGGCAAAGGGAACACATGCAACCATACCTCCAAGTGAGAGGTGGGGTGATGTGAAGAAATAATCCCAAGAGTGAAAAAATTTGGGCAGGATCCACTGAGGTGTGATTGTCTCATGGATCATTACCTTGCTACGAGGACCCACAATATTTAGTAGCACAAGGATCGGTGTCAGCCAAATAATGAAGAGTGTAGAGCAGTGTTGACAGTAGATCAAGAGGCTCGTTAGTAGAGTCGGCAACAACACAATTTTACTAGTAGATAGTTGCAGACACAATTGATTCAGTTTATTTTTTTTGGATTCTTTTCAGTTGCAGATGTTGCAATAGCAAAAACAAAAGTGAAAAGTGTTGCATACAATACATTCCAAAGGTGTTTGATCAGGGTAGATGTGAATCCCTTTCTTACTGAGAGGGAGTGTTAAAAATGCAACAATAAATTCCTAAATTAATTTTGTCCTTGAATTAAATTAGGAGAAAAATTGTAATTCCACATCACAAGACAACTTTATGAGTTAACTAAGTTAATTTGAATTAGTTGGTTTAGTTGATTTGAGTTGAGGTCTAAATTGATTCATGTAGAGTGTCTCCTACTCTATAAGAGCCTTGGTTGATTTTATATTGAGTTGTAATTAATTAATTCAGTTTAACTGAGTTAAAGTCAGTTAAACTAGTTCTAACTGATGGAGGAACTAGTAGGAGGTTAGAAAGTGGGGTGATGCTTCATGGGTTGAACTAGTTAACTGATGATTCACTCATAAATAACACATGTATGTTAGATCTGAGAGTTACCTAGTTGAGATTGGAGTTCAAGGGCAGTGTACTATCAGTTGTATAATTCTCCGAATTGTATATATGGCGCATGTAGCCAGACTCGGAAGATCCTAAAGGAACTTTGCAATCCCCTGGAGGAAAATTGCTATTAAATAGGGGCCTAATTCCTCATTGAACAACGCAAGGAAGTAGGAGCTTGGAAGGCTATAAAATTGGCTAATTATTGGCGAAGGCTTGTCTAGGAAGTTGTGAGACAGATAGAGATAGTGCAGAGGTTGCTCAAGCTTGAGAAAATCATTGTAATCTTCTCATATTTTCTGACTAATGAAATATATAGATAATAGGGGTTTTTACCTATGGATTTCCCCAGGAAATCAATGTGTAATGTGTTTATTGAATTCTTTCTCTTGTATGCTTCATGATTTCACGATCGTTAGTTGTTTCTGCAGTTGGTAAAGTAGATTCAAGTCTATTGTTTTAGTAAATTACAATTAGCAGTTTGAATCTACAAGGAATTTCTACCCATTTTTCCTCCTCTTGGCCTTATCTCTTGATGAGGCGTTGATGTGAGAGTAAATCTAGTTTATGAGATGGTTGCATCAAGATAATGTAAACTTACATTATTGGAATGAATATAAAGTAGAGAATAGATTAAATCCTTTTCTGTTAAGTTCTTGTGCTTTCTTGCGTTCTTAGACAAGGCTAACTCAAAGGCATATCCAAAGACAATAAATTCATCCACGAAAACTTTCATAGAATCGAGGATTAACTTAAGTACATATTGGAAAGTGCTAGGTTCTTGTACCTCCAAACAAAAGTACATGATATGCAAACGTACCCCACGGATAAGTGAAGGTTTTTTGTCCCAATATTCTATGGAAATTTTGATTTGGTTATATCCACTAAAACCATCAACCAAGAAGAATTATTTCTTCCCTTCCAAAGAATCTAAGGCTTGATCAATAAATGGAAAAGGAAAATTATCTTTCCTGGTGGATTTACTAAGTTCCCAATAATTTATGCAAATTCATCAGTTTCCATTTTTCTTCAATACAGACACCAATGGGGGGACCCATTCACTTTCACATATTTAGTGAATGAATCCAATAATAAGCATCTTTTGAATTTCTTCCTTTAGAATATCCTTAAGAGTTGGATTCACATATCACTAAGACTATACGATTGGATGAAAGCCCTCCTAGATGTAAATATAATGCATGTAAATGACAAGGTCAACGCCTACCATATCCTTAGAGTTGCATGTGATTTTTTTTAATTTTTTATATAGAATAATCTTCACTTATTGTTGTTGGGTAGGTTACAAATAATTGTTCATATTAGGACATTTCCATAGAGAGATATTAATAGCCACAACTTTTGAATCTAATTGTTGCCACAAAAAATTCATCAAGGTATAAAGAGGGGAGATTATCATATGTTAAAGGGATCTTGAAGACTCACTGAATGAGGAGGAACTGGTATCTTCATCTAATTAACAATTGATATCTCTAATTTGGATAGTTGAAGGGTGCAAGTTTTGCATGCACTTAAGAATAACTTGGTTGTTTATAGGTTATTTGAATTTCAGATTTCTATCGATAGTAAAAACAAGAAATATTGTGGCGTCATTGAAAGGATTTGAATATTCTAATGTCATCTATAAATATTCCTCTAATTCTAGAATAGGTTTTGTTGGAGGGTACAATGTAAGTTTCTTTACAAAACTACCCATTGAAATAGTCATGTTTCTAGAGCAACACCCAATGTATGCATCAATAATGGCTAAGCACAAACAACCTAGGATAAGAGGATAACCTCCAAGGTTGGTCTTGGTATGTAGCACCATAAAATTAGTAGGGTATTCCTAGGAATCAATAGAGACAAGGAAATCATCCTAGGATAACTTCTATTTTAAATATGGGCCAATCAATCACATCCAAAACATTAGGTGTTAATGATATTAGGTTTCAAAGTTGTAATTTATCATAATTTACTTGCTATGCTAATGGAAACACCTAAATTAACCAAGATATGCAGAATGATACTTTTCTCAATGTATCTCCTCGGTTTGGTATATTTTAGATTGACCCCTTCCCTAGTATAAGATCAATCAAGTGGTCCCATGACATGAATAGGTTTTGAATCTTGTTGTTTCTTTTTACCCAATTTCCTAACAAAAATGCTTCAAATGACCTTATTATAAATACTAAAATCTTTTACAGCCTATAATGTAGGAATCCTTGCAAAAGTTCCCTAGTTTTCTTACAATTTCAAAAGTAGGTTGACTAAGTGGTTTATACTAATTTAGTCATGTTGGAATATTTGGGGATGAAACTTGAGGTTCCATAGGTGGTGACGTCAACTTAGTTGAATTTTGTGTGGATGACAATTATTGGTTAGTTACATTCCTCATTGGTTGAATGAGTGGATTGAATTTCAGCTTAGTAAAGATGTACATGGACCTGATGTAGGTAGCCTAACAATCCAAAGTAGACAAAAAATTGGTCTGACATTCTTCATCTTCTATGTTGTAAACATGTAAGGTTATCTTGCTATTAGGATTAGAAGCAAGATAAGTGGGTAGTTGAGGTTTTCTCCCAGGGTGTTGATTGTTTTGATGATTCTACTATGGAGGAGGGGCTAGGAAAGCTTTTAATTCTTGTGGTAGGCAATTTAAAGATGGAATAAATTATTATTATTGATTCAATTATTGGAAATTTTGAGACTGATGCATTTGTTGTCCATAAGTTGCAGGTAAGGCCAAGGTGGTTGATTTTCAAAAGGTGCTTGCAAAGATGGTTGAGTACCTCAAAATTGGGGATGATATGAATTTGAGGTTAAGAATTTATTATTTTAAGTTGAACTAAAATGTCGAGAATCATAATTCGTACCTAGAAATCGAGGTCGTAGTTGTCCCAAATTTTTTTGGTTGATAAAGCATATTTTATCCACCTTCTAGTATGCATTTTGATAAACTGCCCTTAGGCATAGTAGTTAAGGATAGGAAATATCACGATTATCAACGAAAATGCTTCAAACTGATATGACATTTACATTTATTTCAAGCATGCTTAGTGCACTTTGGATAAAATATTTTCAAGCAGGCTTAGTGCACTTTGGATAAAATAACTTCGTTGTTTATAGGTTATTTGAATTTCAGATTTCTAAATTGTAAAAACAAGAAATATTGTGGTGTCATTGAAAGGATTTGAATATTCTAATGTCATCTATAAATATTCCTCTAAGTCTAGAATAGGTTTTGTTGGAGGGTACAATGTAAGTTTCTTTACACAACTACCTATTGAAATAGTCATGTTTCTAGAGCAACACCCAATGTATGCATCAATAATGGCTAAGCACAAACAACCTAGGATAAGAGGATAACCTCCAAGGCTGGTCTTGGTATGTAGCACCATAAAATTAGTAGGGTATTCCTAGGAATCAACGGAGACAAGGAATTCATCCTAGAATAACTTATATTTTAAATATGGGCCATTCAATCACATCCAAAACATTAGGTGTTAATCATATTAGGTTTCAAAGTTGTAATTTCTCATAATTTACTTGTTATGCTAATGGAAACACCTAAATTAACCAAGATATGCAAAATGAGACTTAATGCATCTCCTAGGGTTGGTATATTTTAGATTGACCCCTTCCCTAGTATAAGATCAATCAGGTGGTCCCATGACATGAATAGGTTTTGAATCTTGTTGTTTCTTTTTACCTAATTTCCTAAGGAAAATGCTTCAAATGACCTTATTATGAATAGTAAAATCTTTGATGGCCTATAATGTAGGAATCCTTGCAAAAGTTCCTTAGTTCTTTTACAATTTCAAAAGTAGGTTGACTAAGTGGTTTATACTGATTTAGTCATGTTGGAAAATTTGGGGATGAAACTTGAGGTTCCATAGGTGGTGACATCAACATTTTTAAAATTTTGTATGGATGACAATTATTGGTTAGTTACATTCCTCATGGGTTCAATGATTGGATTGAATTTCAGCTTAGTAAAAATGTACATGGACCTGATATAGGTAGCCTAACAATCCAAAGTAGACAAAAAATAGGTTTGACATACTTCATCTTCTATGTTGTAAACATGTAAGGTTATCTTGCTATTAGGATTAGAAGCAAGATAAGTGGGTAGTTGAGGTTTTCTCCCAGGGTGTTGATTCTTTTGGTGATTCTACAATGTAGGAGGGGCTAGGAAAGCTTTTAATTCTTGTGGTAGGCAATTTAAAGATGGAATAAAATATTATTATTGATTCAATTATTGGAAATTTTGAGACTGATGCATTTGTTGTCCATAAGTTGGAGGCAAGGCCAAGGTGGTTGATTTTCAAAATGTGCTTGCAAAGTTGTTAGAGTACCTCAAAATTGGGGATGATATGAATTCGAGGTTAAGAATTTATTATTTTAAGTTGAACTAAAATGTCGAGAATCATAATTCATACCTAGAAATCGAGGTCGTAGTTGTCCCAAATTTTTTTGGTTGATAAAGCATATTTTATCCACCTTCTAGTATGCAATTTGATAAACTGCCCTTAGGCATAGTAGTTAAGGATAGGCAATATCATGATTATCAATGGAAATGCTTCAAACTGATATGACATTCACATTATTTCAAGCATGCTTAGTGCACTTTGGATAAAATATTTCTAATGCACTATCCATATCCTCTTTCTTCTTCTTAGCCTACAAACTATTAATCTACATTAATAATGAATTCAGTAAATTAATCTTCATATACTCCAACAAATTCCCAATTTCATCTTTTGAAACCCATGTTGTGGCTTTTAATGATGGAGGCACCACTACTTGTAGTGCTTTATTTTTCCTTCATGATGTTATAGAGTTTTTTTTTAAGAGGTCCTTAATTTCTTCATAGAAATACCAACACATGTCTTTAACAACAATCAAATTCAATAGTTCCAACCAATCTTCCCATACACCTCTTAAAAGCAATGAATTTAGATTTAACTCACAACTAATGGAGTGTCAATTTGTAAATTGAACATGCTTTACATAAACCTCTAGTGACTCATCAATTCAATGAGTCTTTCCAAATATTTCATCTCTAGTTACAAAAGCCTTATATTAATCATGACATTCTTTGTAAATACTTTCTTCATTTGTATATATACTTCCTCCTAAACCCATAGACCACCATAATGTTGCATCTTTCAAAGTAGAAATAAATAGGTGTAGCTTCTAAACATCAACTTTTTTATTCATATGTATGCCACAACACTTCAAATTCAAACATTAATATATCTAGGCCCTTTATGGGAAGGCCATAGAAATGTGCAGGAATATAAGGATTAATATTTTTTGTCTTAGATTGTTCTTCAAGTTCTTGAATGGGAAATTCATGTACTATTGTTGGTTCTTCATTGTTGTGTTCATTCTCCATGGTAATAGAGGCAAAGGACTTGGTATTAGAAATGTTGAAACCCTAAATAGAAATATAGGATTTAGCCTCGTCAACCTTGATGACATTTTTCCTTTATAGACACATCTACCACACTATCACTTCATAAAGGAATTCTGCAATTAGCAATGATCCCTCTTTGCCTAATTGTTTCAATAGAGTTTGAAGTTGAAGGAAAGTTAGGAACAAATATTCCATAATTGTCCCATTTTCTCCTTATACATAGTAATCAAAGTAAAAAACATTGTACACTAAAATAAAATTGGATATCAATTTCCAATTCCATAAAGGCAACACTGGATTTAGTGACCCAAGATGAAGAACAACTCTGGCAAATTGGTCTTTTGTAAACAACACCAAAAGGTGGAACCTTCTAAATTTATTTGGATTAATGAACCCAAGATAAGGCAACGTGTGCTATAATTATTAACCAAAGACCATAGTTTTTCAAAATGCCTACATTAAACATGCATTTTACAAAGCTTTTAGTTCTTGGGTATTCATTATCACTTTAATTATTTTGGTTTTTTTTCCTTTTCCATCCATTAAGTCCTACATTTGTATTTTAAAATTTAAACTAATTGATTCCAATGAATTACTTTTTATTGCAAAATTAAAACTACAAGAAATGAAAGAGCAAGGAGTAAAAGTTAATTGTGACAACCAATTAAGAAATGAAATTGCAGAAGTAAAACTAACTAGGCACACAAATTGAAATTGAACTTGCTAAAGGAAATTAATTTAATCACATGAGAAAAAATTGAAATTACAAAAATGAATTAGGTTAATCACACCAATAGAAATTGAAATTGTAGAACTGAAACTAATTTAATCACACCAACAAGGATTGAAATTGTGGAAATAAAACATGATATTTGCATAAGTGAAATGAGATTGCAGTAACGGTAGAGAAAATAGTAACTAGTAGATATCATTAAGTTGCATGCTATAAGAGTGGGCTCTTGCTTTTAGCTTTGCTAAGTGATATCTAGTACCCAACTCAATAAATAAAATCGAGTCTCTGCAACAAAATCAACATAGTGGTTTTCTTATGTTAAAACTCCAACGAACCCAAATGTTCATTTTTTTAAATCTAGAGGAACCCAAATGGTCCTTTTCGTTGTTCATTTATACAAACCCCTTCAAAATACGTTCTTATCTATTACCCTGATTTTCTAGAAAATTGACTAATTAATACCACATGGTTTCCATGTATTTCTTGGAGATATTACACCAAAATGAGGGAGTTGTGGAGAAATTATCTCAAAAGGTGGTTACATTCCAGTTTTTACTTATGGAAGTTCAAGGTTCCCAAAATTGTGGTTAGATCCCATAATGATACCACTATAATCCAATATGTATGTATGTGCCCTAAAATATTCAACCACAAACTCAACAATAATCATGTACTTATCCATGCATGATAAAACATTGCAGCAACGTATCCATTTGCTACTAAGTGAGTCATAAACATGCTATAGAATAGTTAAATTATCTTGGGATTCTCCAAGCTCATAGAAATGGACATTGGCCTCAACTTATGACCTACAACAAAACTACTAACAACCTTCCAAACATGAATTCAAGGAACTTTACTCTTAATTTGAATAGAACTCACCTATTAATCTTGAAACTATAGCATGAATATGTCTTTTCCTAAGGATGATGGATATGTATGAAAAATGGTTAAAAAGGAATAAATATGGGAGCGGATCAACTAGGAAATTAATGGTAGAAACAAATGATAAAAAGTAAGGTAATTACCTAGCTCATCATGATGTGATCATAAAAGTTGTGTGATGTAATAATCAATTTTATGCTTCTTTTGAGTGTTGGCTTCTACTTCATAAAATTCATATCATTCACATACTAACACCAACTATTTTTTTGTTAATATAGTGCTCTCCACTTATCCATTTATTATTATTGTGAGAACCATATTATTTGAATTACCACATCAAAATCAAAATTTTGGGAGTTTATTAGTAATTCTTGTCAATGTGTATGTAGTTTTGTAACTCTTACAATTACTTCTCTAAAATTCAATATTTTCCTCATGAATCCAACATTGTTAAGTGAAAATATACAATATTAATTAATTGAGAGTCATTTTCTATAACCCAAAATGAGGGAGGTGTGCAACTCTTTCCATGCTCAAGATGGAGTTGACATGTGGCAGTTTTTTTTATAGATTAAGTAAATAAAAAAATATGCAATGTTGAACCTAATATAAAGTTAAAAACCACCCACCCACACACACACGCACAAATTTGATAAAGAAATTATGAAACATCAATACATTTTGCAAATCATCTATGGATTACCAAAGAAATTTAATATCAATAACACATTATATATGGATTTGGGATAATAGATTCCACCTAGGGACTTGAACAATAATATCTATCCCATGGCTTTTAAGATGAAATTTTATAATTGTTGAAAAAATTTCTTGACTTATGACTAAAAATCTTGTTTATATTTACATTTTTTCTACTTCTCAATTTCACAAGATCGTGCAAATTAGAGAACAAATGTAATCATCTACAGCCATATGTAGCTCACAAAATTGGATGTACTAATTAATAGATACATAATGTATTTTGTCTTTAATAAAAAGCTCTATCGAATTTCTTTTATGTCATTTTCCCCTTTATATCTATTGAAGGGTCCAATCAACCTAGTCAACTAGATCCAGCAAGTCTAAATATCTGAGTAGACTCTATAGGAAAATCAAGACGTAAGTCAAGTCAACTTCCCTATTAAGCCAACCAAGTTAGTTTAGATATATAATACATTTTAGTTGTCATAGTCTAATATAAATATGTATGCATCTAATGAAGAATGTAATGGATGTTGTAGATTAATATAAATGTGCTTTTGTTGGTCTACCACTACTTGTTCTCTTCTATTCTCTATTTCTTTTGTGTTGCATATATATTTTTATGTAGTATTTAGTAGGTGTATAGATCTACTAATAACACATGTATATGGTTCTCTAGATTACAATATTGGTTCTTTTGTCTACTGTTCTTGAACCCAAATCGATCTAATAATGTACACATAAATGTTTAGTCTCAAAGAGATACAAGCATGGTGGGAGAGAAAGATAAATAATTACCTCAGGAATTATGTACATAGAAAGAAACAAGGTTGCAACTTTTCATTGAGACCCACAAGAAATTCATTGAATAAATCCTCGCAGAGTTACTGAAGAAATACATCGAACGACCTTCTAATGTGTCTACGCACAAGTGATGGATTAATTTCAACGTCTATCAATGGAGGGAGAAAAAATATATATGAGTGTGTCGAAAATATACTTAAATATTAAAGTGATGAGCAAGTAGTTGAAGGCCCCACCTTTATCGAAAAAATGAAAGAGACGATCTACATCGACTTCCAAAAAGGATTGTTTTGTACTATACCTTGTTTACTACATAAATTCCTCTTAGATTAGGGTGTCAACCATATAGTCGAGTACCAAGCTCCATTTTTTGAATAATTTAATTATAACCAAGAGAAAAGACACGTTGTTTGGGAGCACTTTTAGAAGCCTACTATGAAGATATGAAAGAGGCTTGGAACTATTTTCTAAGAAAATAATTTTGTTCATGCTCTACTCCATTTCCAACCAAGAGGTAGTCTGAGGGTCGATGATTCTAGGTGGGAGGAGAATCATTTGTGAGATACCTATAATAAATAAAAAAGTTGGCAATTGTTGAGGAGTTAGAATGAGCAAAAGCGGTTTGACCAAAAATACATTAGAATACACAGTCGATAAAGAATTCATCAAAAGAACACAATGATGTACACACTATTGTAAACCATTGGCTAACATACAAAATATTGAAAGGGAAAAATGGAAAAAAAGAAGAAGATAGGAGATGCATGATGCAAGGATTTTGCATTAGTTGATTCAAAAGGAAATACTAAGAAATACTAGAGCAATATATCACTAGAGCACAAGACTCATATGAGGATGGCGAATGAAACCTATATTGGAGAGGCATAACCCCAACGAATATGAGGAAAGAAATTCTATATTTATTATAATTCCAAGAAGATAGCTCGACATTACGGAAATTAATGACTTGTGACCTACAATATGCTAATCTTCTATGTTGAGTGTAAGAATTCTCATAATAAGAGAATTCCTCAATAAGTGGTTACATATTGACTTAGAACCTTCCTCGGTCTGGTATAGAAAATATGACCAAGGAAATTTGAGCGATCAACTTCTCACTAAAATACCAACAATCAATTAGACTTGGGTCGATAATGAAGAAATTGACAATGTACTTATTCATAGTAGAGATCTCAAGGACCCCCTCGTTAAACTTGTTAACTACATAAGAAGATGAAAAATTTATGGATGGTTTAGATGAACTGCCATCTCCCCAAATGAATCAGTGGACCAAACATATGGATAATGTGTGTCAAACTAACTATATATTACTATTGACTACAATTATTAATGTCAGAAGCCAGGAAAGCCTTCCTGTAGTCGACTAGTCCCAAAAGGTGGAAGTCAACCATTTGATTGAAAAGACAATCAACCCAATCAAACTGGTACACCAATCAACCAACCATTCCAATAAATTAATTGGACCACCACCACCTAATCAATCAACTGTAGCAAATCCAACACCAGAACCCCTAGTAGGGAAAATAATGGAGTTGAGCCATACCCCTCTATATGAGGGTGAAAAATATTTGCAAAGATATTGGTTTGTTTCCAAAAAAAATAGGATGCCAACAATATAAACAATAAAGATAACTAGGTGGCTCAATTTTTAGGAGCCTTAACGAAAATAATGTTAACATTTTTCATGAACTATACAAACAATCAAGTAAGAACAAAGAATGAGCTAAAAATTAGTTTCCTTTCATTTTCAATGTCAAAGATATCAAATGCCTTGCCACCCAAATGCTAAATGAAATTAAGTAGAATTTATGGGAGTTGGTTTGTGAATATGGTAAAAGGTTTAAATATTTATTAATTCAAATGCTTTATATTATTGATGAAGCTCTCTTGGTACAATGGTGCATACCTAGAATCCTACCAGAAAACAGAGGACCACTATGCATGCATGAGATTAACTGATGTGAAGAAGCTTTAAAAAAGGAACGACACATTAGAACTGATGACAACTAGCAATTGAATTCCTCACTAATGAAAAAAAGGCTAGAAGACATATTTGAGCAGTTGCATCAATATTTGAAAAATCTCTCTCTGATTGAATGGGTCATGGTGTCAAAATTGTTTGAATGAAGGGCACGTTAAAGATAATTGTAAATTCAGAGATACCTTCATGACAAGGTGTTCATTGGGTGCAACTCGACTTATACTATGAAATTTGACAAATACTGACCAATCATACATAAGAAAATTTCAATACAATGTCAAGAATGAAATCCAAAGTGGTCTACTATATGTGAGGAAGCTATACATTCAAGACAAGAGTTCTAGCTAAATAATCAGAATAAGCCTAACTATCACATAATCTATCATACTCAGACAATCTACCCAAATCCATTGATAAAAATATGTGAGGAAGAGAAAAAATTTATGAAGAAATGGGAAATGATTATCAAGGGCACATGGTTACCATGGAGGAAGAGGTTGTGAAGGATTCAATGGAAGATTTGGTGGAGGTCATGGTCAAGGCAAGGTTGAATCTTTAACAATGTAAACTTTGAAACAGGAACTGATATTGTTACCCGTTTTGTAGAGATAGCAAAAAAGTGACCCGATTTTGAAAAGGGGTGATGCAGAACACATGTCTTTTGTAGAGCATAGTTTTTGGCATTTTAATTTTTTTTATGTACATTACATTTTAGAATGGTAGTGATTTTCATGCTGATTTTAAAAAGTGGTAATTCTGCATCAGGCCATTTTCTTAAAAGACCTATTTTTTTACTTTAAATTTTCTAATGTATGAAACGTAAGTAATTATTTTCTAAATTTAATAATTTTTGAAGTGGTCTTCTTCATATTTTCTTGTTTTTATTTTATTTTTATTTTTTTGTAGTGATGTTTTTATTGTTTTGCATATTTAAAAAAGAAGGTCGATATTTTGAATTTTCGATATTCTACATATTTATACATCGTTAATTAATATTTCAATCCAAATGAAATAATTGTCTCTAAAAAACAATAATTTTTAACTGTCACGCTAGGTAGTAACTCCAATAGGCAATAAAACTGATTTGTTCTATTTCATTAGGTAGGCTATTGTTATATACAAAAGGGTGTGACTGCTCAGTTCATCTTCTGATGACTGTTCACATTCCTAATTTAACTATTTACATAAATTCACCCAACCGTGAGGATTAGGTGTCAACATTCCCCCCCTTAATCTGAAGGGATGTTGGTGAGTCCAAGCATCGTTCTGAACCTTTCAAGTTTTTCTCTTCCAAGCACTTTGGTGAAGATGTCTGCAACTTGCTCATTTGTGGAACAATGGCGGAGATGGATTGTTTGGCCTCAACATGATGTCGGATCAAATGATATTTAGTATTGATATGCTTTGTACGATCATGAAACTTTGGGTTCTTGGCCAACTTTATTGCAGAGGTGTTGTCAATCATGAGTGGAGTTGATTGTACTTGTTTTACCTGCAAATCTTTAAGAATTTTCCTCAGCCACACAATTTCTTTTGTTGCTTCAACTGTTGCCACGTATTCTGCTTCTGTTGTGGAATCTGCTGGAATTGATTATTTGCATGATCTCCAGAAGACAGCTCCTGATCCAAGACTCATAGCATATCCTGAAGTAGATACCCCAGTTTCTTTGTCTCCATCGAAGTCTGAATCAGAGTATCTGATCAAACTGAAGTCATCCACCTGTGTGTACTTGATTCCATAGTCTTGGGTTCCCTTCAAGTACTTTAGAACTCTTTTTGCAGTAGACCAATGTCCTTCACAAGGCTTTTGCATAAACCTGGAGAGGATTCCAACAACAAATGAGATGTCTGGTTTGGTAGTAGTAAGGTAGTTGAGACTTCCTACAAGCTGTCTATACTTTGTTGCACCCTCAAATTCCTTTCCTTCAATAGATGTGAGCTTTAAGTTTTGTTCCATTGGAGTGGTAAGAGGATTGCACTCTGTCATGCCAAATCTGTTTAACAAATCTCCAATGTATTTCTTTTGAGAAAGAAATATGGACTTTGGATGTTGGGTTACTTCAATACCAAGATAGTAATGAACATAGCCCAATTCAGTCATTTCAAAACTTTTCCCCAATTCCTTCTTTATGGATGCAATGTAGCTTTCATTGTTCCCTGTCATTAAAAGATCATCTACATATACACAAGATATACAACTATTTTGCCAACTTTCTTGACAAATAAAGTTGCATCATCAAGATCAAAATGATTTAAATTGAGTTTCAAAAAATGCTCAGTTAGTTTTTCATACCAGGCCCGCGATGCTTGTTTGAGGCCATACAAGGACTTCACAAGTTTGCATACTTTATGTTCATGTCCTTTCACAGCAAATCTTTCAGGCTGGGACATAAAAACATTCTCTTTTAGATCTCCATTCAAGAAGGTAGTTTTTACATCCATTTGATGGACTTTCCAACCATTCTTGAGCTACTAGTGCAAAGAGTGTCCGGATGGTGGCCCATTTTGCTGTGGGGGCAAAAGTTTCCTCATAATCGACCTCTTCCTTCTGTGCAAAACCTTTTGCCACAAGCCTAGCTTTGTGCTTGTCAAGTGCGCCATCAACTTTGTACTTGTTCTTGTAGACCCACTTGCAGCCAATTGGTTTGGTTCCAAATGGAGGATCAACCAGCTTCCAAGTGTCATTCTTTATAAGGGCATCATACTCCTTTTGCATTGCTTCTTTCCATTCATCATGAGAAGCAGCTTCTTTAAAGGAAGTTGGTTCAAAATCTGTAGACAAGTTCAATTCACAATCATAAGA
>APFE031062117.1:0-15166 GCA_000404065.3 Pinus taeda | reverse complement strand
GTTCTTCATAAAATATTTATGTAAATTAATATAAATAGATGTTTAAAGAAATGTTTTTATATTAAATGGAAAAAAATTTGATAGGTAAACAAATAAGGAAATTGGGGGTTTATAGAAATTATGATGTATATTTGCAATTTCTCATGAATTTTTAACCAAAATCACAAGACACAAACTTAATCTACTACTCTACGGACATTAATTCACAATTTAGAACAAAATTTTTATACATGCAATAAGAAATCACACACGTGCAAATGGTATTTTTTTCCAGGGAAAACAATCTAGTAGAAATCCAAATGTCTGCTTGCATTAATATGATGAATATAGATGCATTACAATTGCTTTGCTCAACTAAGCACAACTTGAAAGTGCATAACCTATCTCTCTACTCACATAAAGGCTCTAACCTAGACTTAGTCAATTTCTACCTCTCCTTAAGCTCCTATTCCTTGCATTGTTCTTTGAGGAATTATGCCCCTATTATTTAGGAATTCCTCCGAAATGGATTGCACAATTCCTTAGGTTGGTCATTTGACTGCATGCAACACCTTTATACTCAAGACTAGACTACAACTGATGTTACATCGCCTTGGAATCTCCACCAATACCTGGGAACTCAAATTCTTTGCATGCACTAGATATTTTTCGTTGATTGATGAATTAACTCGATGATCACTGAGTTTGACTGAAGTCCCACTGCTTAACTGACCCTCCACTAGTTCCTTCAATAGTTAGAATGAGTTTCACTGAAAAAAGCTTAGATAATTGACCTTCATTTCTACAAATTAGCAATCACACATGCTTAACTAAATTCTAACTCCTACAACTCAAATTTATTGAGTGAACTGGGTGACACAAGCCATGTCACACAAGTTAACATCATCCTAGTTGTCTACTGTTCTGGAAATTCGAATGTTCTCAATTTAATCAAGGCAAAATCAACTTGAGAATTTCTTGTTGCATTTTTGAATGCTTCCTCTCAGTAAGAAAGGGATTATCACCCACCTCTTTCTTGTGCTTGTGGAACTTGAAATTTCCTCTTGACAAGGCCTTTGTCCAAATGTCAGCATCTTGTTCCTTTGTCGAAATGTACTGCAACAACATTATCTGCCTCTACACAATCCCATAAATGGTGATACCATATATCTATAAGCTTGGATCCATCATGAAAAATAGGATTCTCAAAGAGCTTGATGCAACTCTGATTATCACAGTAGATCACAATTGGATCCATCATCTAACCAAACAATCCAACACATATCTTTCTCACCCATATCATCTCACATGTTGCTTGACTTGCAGCCATGTATTTGGCTTCTGTCGAGCTCAACGCCACAAATCTTTTCTTCCTATTGTACCATGAAACAACTACAGACCCAACACTAAAAATTGCACTTGATGTACTCTTTCGGTCTAGTGGACTCCCCGCCTAATCTGCATTTGTGAAGACATGCAGATTCACTCCTTCTGTCAGTCTATACCATAGTCCAAACTGGGTAGTGCCTATGAGGTATCGTAAAACATGCTTAGTTGCCCTCTAAAATAATTTGGTTGACCTAACCATTGCTTGGCTCAGTTGGTTGACTACATAGCACATATCTAGTCATGTGTTGACAAGGTACATTAGTGAACTTGCTAGCTGCCGATAAATCGTAGCATCCACTTCCTCACCCTAAGTGACATCCTCCTTCCTCTAGTTTGCCACTAGAGGTGTCTCCATGGGTTTTCAACTTTCCATCCAGAATCTATACAATGTCTCATTTGCATACTTTCCTTGAGAGATAAGGAGTTCTCCATCACCTTGCCATACTTCCAATCCGAGGAAGTAGTGCATGAGATCCATGTCCATCATTTCAAATTCTCTTGCAAGGTCCTCCTTGCAAGATCTGATTAGTTGTTCATCACTAGTTAAAATCAAGTCATCAACGTATAAGACAATAATGAACAATTTACCTTCTACCAATATATGATAGAGGTTTTCATCTACTTCAATTTTGGTGTATCCCAAACCAGTGAGATAGCTATAGATCCTAGTGTAACAAGCACACAGTACTTGTTTGAGACTGTACAATGCTCGCTTGAGTTTGCACACACGAGATTCTTGATCAAAAGTCTTAAATCCTTTTGGTTTCTTGATGTATACCTCCTCATCAATAACTCCATTGAGGAATGTTATTTTTACATCCATCTAGTGGATCCTCCACACCAACTATGTTGCCAGAGCAAGAATTGACATGATGGATGAGTGTCTTGCTATAGGAGCAAAGATATCCTCATAGTGAATTCCTTGAACTTTAGAGTACCCCTTGGCCACAAATATGGTCGTATACTTCTCTATATTTATGTTTATTGCCTGCTTAACCTTGAAGATCCATCTCAAACTGACAACTAATTTATTTGTTTGTCGTGGGACCACTTCCCAAACACTGTTCTTTACAATGTATTCATATTCCTTCCCAATTTCATCAACCTATGCATGTTTCTCTACTGCTTCCTCAAAGGAGGATGGATTTGTCTCTACAAGCTGACGGATTAGAGCCATGTAGCTAGTGTACCGATCTGGTGACTGTCTCTGTCTACATCCATTTGAAGGAGCACCCACATTATCCCTCACATCCTGCACAAGTCTCTCAGCTTCCATGGTTCTTTTCCTGCTTTCTCTGGATGGTTATTCTTTAGTGGTTGTCTCCACTCTATGCTCCTCAATTTGTGGCTACTCCACAACTTCTTGAGGCTCCTCCTTTGGAGCTAAAATATCCTCTCCTAGTGGTATCTAAAGCTCCCTCTCAAGAGAGCACCACATCACTTTCTCCTCCTCAAATTTTACATCCCTTCGCACAACTGTCATTCTAAGGGATGAAAAATACACACACTATTTGTGGGGAGTTTTCATGTAACCCACAAATACCCCTAATTTTTTTGTCAGCTCTAGCTTCTTCCCCGATTCTTTGGAGACATGGTAGTAGACAGAGGCTCCAAAAATCATGAAGTGCGACACATCCTTTTTCCTCCCCAAGAAAGCATCCTCCAATGTAATCATGTTGTGAATCTGACGAGGACTCTGGTTTTGCAAATAGACTGTTGTGTTTCATGCTTCGGACCACAAATGCAGAGGTAGGCCTTGGTCATGCAACATCTCCCTTGCTTCTCCCACAATGCTACAGTTCTTTCTCTCAGCCACCCCGTTCTGATGTGGGCTGTGGGGTGATATCAACTCTCATCAAATGCCTTCCTTTTCATAAAAAAATTTAAATTCATTCAACACATACTCACCTCCATTATCACTCCTAAGAGCTTTCACCTTCTTGTCAGCTTCTTTCTCAACCAATTCCTTGAACTCTACAAACTTGGAGAATGTTTCCTTCTTCTTACTCGTGAAGAAGATCCAACACTTCTGTGAGAAGTCATCAATAAAAATGACAAAATATTTATGCCTTCCAATGGAGGCAGTTGAGAAAGGTCCAAAGACATTAGGGTGGATCCTTTCTAGGACTGCATGTGTTTTTCTGTCCCACTCATGGAATACGGATTTTGTGTACTTCCCCAAAGTACATCATTTACATACATTCTACTGCTCAAATGATCCTTTGGGGAGGCATGTGGTTATCTGTTGCATGATCTTTAGGGAGCCATGATGCAAATGGCCAATTCTTTTGTGCCAAAGTTCACTGACATCATGAATCTGCACCTTCTCCACCTTTGTTCTTAATGCATCACGTCTTCCACATCTAGTTTGTACATGTTCTTCCCACAAACCCTGATCTACTTCACTTGTCCCATGGCCGTTCAGAGGAATTTCTTTCCTTTGCTGAAGATCACACCATAACCACTATTTTCCAAAACTTCAACAGAGATGAGATTTTTCATTAGGTCTAGAATGAACATGACATCCTTGAGCCTAGTGGGGAGACTAAATCCCTTTGAAATGTGACTATACAAACCCTGGTCAAGCTATACCTTTCATTCTCCCACATCTCAATGTGCATCTGCAAATCTTTGTCTTCTAAGTCATTGACAAAGTCTCTACACCATGTCATGTGGAACGAGGCCCTGAGTCCAAGCACCAAACACTCCCTATCAATGTGCTTTCCATGCATGCCATGGGGGTAAATTCAAGCTTGAATTGTGAAGCCAAGGCTTCACCTACTACTCCTCCTGAGGTCTTCTTGCTTTCCTTTTTGTGTGGAAACTTCGTGGCATAGTGCCTGAATTCATGACAATGGAAGCATTTAATTTTCGACAAATCTTTCTTCTTGCCCCTTGACTGGATTCTGGTTTGGATTGAGATTTCTTTCCTTATCCCTTCTTTTAATTTCCATCCAATACAAAATTTTCTTTATTCTCACCCTTGAATGAGGTCCTATATCTAATATTCTGCCTTATTTCCTTCTGTACCAAATCATGCCACCCGGAATGAGCGCATAACACGTGGCTTAACTCTATGAATTTCACACCAACGTTAGTGCTTATCATAGGAACGTAGGGCCCGACAATATTATACGTCAATGGCGTGTTCAATTCACGTCGGTTGCTCGATGAAATTATTTTAAATTTTAGAACTTTGGGGGCATGTTGCGAGTTTTTAATATGCAAAATGTCTTGTAATAATTTTGCAAAAATATTTAAATTTTTAATAATTTTGTATGGTATTTATAAATTCACGCTATTCTTAAGATAATTTATAGATTCTAAAAATATTTTTTTATAAAATTTGTGGAGCAATTTGATTGCCTGCAGCTAAATAGTATATAAATAATGAGATTAAAAATTTAAATTATATAAGTCAAATTAAAAAAACCCATACATTATAATAATAACATTTAATAACAATTCTAAATAAAATGTTTAAATTATTATTTACAATTAAAAAATAAACCCTATCAAATCTCATTTCCATCATAAAAATCTAAAGAATCACAAACCCTCACAAATCTCATTTCCATAATAACACATCATCCAATTATATTTCCCCTTATTAATATTTATGGAGAAATATACTAATTACATGCTCCTTCCATCAACATGTTTGGTACAACATCAACATGGTTAGTATTGCAGCCAAAGCATGCACAATACAAGAATAAAATGTTTAAATTAAGATTTACAAATAAAACACAATCCCTTACAAATCTCATTTCCATAAAAACCAAAAGAATCACAAACCCTAACAAATCTCATTTCCATAAAACCACACCATCGAATTATGTTTCCCCACATCAATATTCATGGAGAAATATACCAATTACATTCTCCCTCCATCAACATGTTTTGTGTTGCCACCAAATCATGCACTATGTTTAAATTACCATTTACAAAGAGGAAACAAACCTTAACAAATCTCATTTCCATAAAAACCCAAGGTATCACAAGCTCTAACAAATCTCATTTCCATAAAATTATCCTACACACTATTTAGAAAATTATATTAAATAAAAAGAAATGGACTCCTACCTTAATCTCATAAAACTAACAACAAAGTTAATTTAGTGGAATGATTTACTTTATGATTAATTTGATGTTTTTAATGATAAAAAGTCATAAAAAATGTCAATGGTGGCAACCATAGAATTTTATCCTAAGTGATGTGATCTATTTTAAATCTTTAATATATTAATGATGATAAAATATATTAAGGATGCTTTTCTTAAGCGTTGAAAGAAGCACACATGCTATTATGAATATTGTATGGTTGATACAATATATTTTCTTTTATTAAAATGTTATATATTTTTCTTTTTCTTTTTAATTAATAATTTGGATGGTTTTAAATTTGGTTGACAAAGTTCAATACAATTTTTTTATAATAACATATTATTATTTGATATTTTATTTAGGTCACGTGAAGGTAATTGTTAAGGTTGGTAGAGATTATTTGAAGTTATTTTTCTACAATTCTTTTATTGTCAATATTTTACCTTTTAATTTACAGTGATAATATTTTTGTAATAGAAATTATATTTAAGTTATTTCATATGAATATTATATTAGTGTAGTCATATAAATTACATAATTGATATCATACTCCCAATTTATAACAGACATCAAATCACTTATTTAATGATGCATTTAAAATTATTAAAAAAAATATTATTAAATTACAACTTTATTTTAATTATTAATTATAAAAGAATATAACAATATTAGTAACTTCAGATTTATTGTCATTTTATTGAAGTAATCTCTAATGCCTAAATAACTTTTTATTATAATATTATGAGAAATATTATGACTTTCAAATATTATATCTTTAAATATATCTTTAAATAAAGGAGTAGTCTACCTAGGTTGTAGAATGGCAAGAGAGTATGCTCAAAAGCATGATGAGCCTTACCTTGGAAAAACACTGAAATGGCATGATTGGTGTAGTGCGTTCCAAAAATCACTCTAGGTTTGTCTGCAACGAAGCTCTCGTATGAGAGGCATGCATTTCATAAGCTGAACAATTAGACATGTTGTACGCAATCTGGTATTGGGATCGAAGAACCCCAAAAGCCAATTTCTCCCACCAAATAAATCAAAGCCGCAAGCCCCGCAACACGCAATTTATTTCTAACCCTCAACCACCACTGATGAAAGATTCAAAGCCCCTTCTTTCACAGCAACCGTATTCTATAGCATTACTGATACAGACACTGAAAACCCCAAATTTGAAGAACGTGGAAAGTGCAAAGCTCGATCTGTTGGAGTAGTCTAACGTGGTCAATATTGTTGCATACTTACCATTCAAGCTGTGTGCAAGGAGGTCGGCGAGGTTTGGAGAAGGGAGGCGCCGAGTTGAGGAGGAAGGTGAGTGAGCAGCCCACGGGATTGCAATTCCTCATTTCGAATTGGAAATGGCAATAATTCTCCGCGGCTACAGTTCCAGCTCTGATCCGATCTGTCAGCTGGATATCAAGATTGTCAGCCGATTGAATTTTCTGTCAGAGAATGTCAGGATTTCCAGGGGAGGGTGGCGAAGGGCGGAGGGATTGGCGGCGGCCGGAGCCAGACGATTTTCTGGGCAGTGACGAAAACCGGGTCATTCTACAGCCTAGGTAGACTACTCCTTAAATAAATATGACTCATTTCACAATTAAAATATGTTATATAAATTTTATTTTAATTAATTTAATCTGATTTTTTTTATTAAATTTATTGATATTTACTTTAATTTAATATTATTACTAAATTGAAAAAGTATATAATTAAGTAAATTCGAAATAAACATCAACCTTTGGAGAAAGTTAAACATCATTGTATTTGGAGAAAGTTAAATCACGCCGACTTTGTCAAAATATTTGACAAAGTTAAAATAACGTGGTCAAATATTTTTGAAAATTTATGTTTCCTCCATAATCTTTTGGCATGTGTTGTATAATTTTATATCTACACACACCCGGATGCGAGTGAATAACTGCCATATAAGTACGTATTCGATGTGGAGGGTGGGCGCGTGGCCATCCACAAGCGCCAACTGTTATGGCTGCAGGTGGGCGACATGGTCTCGCACAAACCCATTAATGGTAGTGTTAATGCTGCTCTCCCCGGAATTAGCTTTATTTGCAATGGCGCTTGGGTTATTCTTCCATCAGGTCTCTCCTCCACGCGTTGCCAAACTCAACAAGGTTGCAGATCCCTGCTGCACCTCAAGCGCTAATTCCCACCTCCGCCTTCCGATAGCTCTAATTCAAGGCACTGATAAAGTTCAGCGTGCTCAGTTTCCTCTTCACACAGTGTGCTTGCTCCTCAAGCACTCACCTGTTATTCTCTCTATGCTAGCCGCTCCCGCTCGTCGCAGAATGCCAAGGGAACGACCCCGAATGGGTTGCAGACAGGGCAGTTATCGCGGTCATGGCTCCCGCCAACCTTCTTCTACCACCTCGGAACCTTCCTCGGACGCTTTGGAGTTCTGTTGCAACAGATACCCGGCTACAAGAAGCGGTAGGGGCAGAGGAAGGGGCAAGCAACAGCTGAAGTTTGCTCGCATCATTCTCATATGCACACTGCCCGTTTTCGCCTCCCCTGCTCTCTGGGAAATTCATCTTTTATTGTTTCAGTCTCTGTCGAAATGTGTGAGGCAGCGGTAAGTTCGGGGGAGACTAATCATGAGGCTCCCCTACTGCAGAGGATGGTCAACCAGCACGTTACCCAACGCCAAGATTCAGGTGGTTTGCAAACTATGAAGACAAATGCATATGCCGGCCCCAGCGCGCCTGCGAGAGGCGACCCTTCAAGTCCTATGGCTCATCCCTCTGATTCCAAAGACTCAGATCATTTTGGATGAAGAATTGTTGAAGAATAGCCTTCAACCTTGGAAGATGAATGAACTTGTCTGAGCCTTCGGTCTTTTTGATCAGTTAGCAAAGAAATATGCCTGCAAGTTCGTTGAATCTGGTTTCTATTAATTCTACTGGTCGGTCTTTACTATGAGGCAGTGTTTTTCTCATTAGCTGGTATCTGTTAACGTCTATGTTCATGGTGGAACTTGTCCAAGAACTAGTCGCGCGCAAGTCAGTCCTGGTCACTGCATGGGCCAGTCTCTAGTCAGTGTTTGGGTCATTTTTTATATGGTCATTATCAAGATTTTGAATCCTGTGTTCTCGGAGACAACAAATCTTGAGACAAGTCATTCTGTAGGTTCTCTGTTTGGTATGTCAAGAATTTTTTGTAGAAATGCCAACTCCATGACTAGAACTTTATAGCCTCGATCTCTCTGTAATATCATTTTGTATCAATATAAAAATATACCAATTGTAAAAAAATAAAAAAATAAAAAAATTATACACACTATTACATAAGATATGTTGATCACATTTATCAACAAAAGGGGAAACGAAAATGTATGCTGAACCAATTCAAAAGAAAAACCGATAAGCATAAAATCTATCATTTTATAACAACATGTCACAAGCATAACAAAAGACGAGACGAAAATGGTTCGTGAACCAATTCAAAAGAAAATCCTATACTTAAAAATCCAGTATTTTCTATTATTATAAAATTTGTATTAATTGGTTAAGTTTGGAAATGTTTTTAATAAAAAAATTGGTCATTGAATTTTGATATTATTTAATAATTCTAATTTCGGAACTCGTATAATAATATATATTTTTTTATAAATTAAAATTTTAAAACTATATATAATTATCAAAAATATTTTCAGTTTTAGCAGTTATATATTATTTTGTTTTGAAATTAATTAAATTTTAAATATTTTTAAAATTAATAAATTAAAATTAATTTATTTACTACCATTATTATAAATTTAAAATTTATATAAATAAAAATTTTAAATTAAGAATTTCTCATTTAAATATAAATGTTAATATTATATATTGGATGAATTAATAAGAGTTTTAGTTATTAATTTTTTTTCTCTCTTAAAACTTAATATAAGATAATTTTTTGAATAGTAAATTGTATTTGGTACTTTAGCTATTTTTAAGAGACCACATGTTAATTATTTAACATTGAAATAATTAATTAATTAAAAATTTAAAATCATTATATAAAGATTTGCATTTTGGATTACATATTTTCTTTAATTTTAATTTCAAGTTATTATTTACGTTCCTTAAAAAAAGATACTCAAACCTTTTTGTGGCATCCCCTAGTAAACATTGTTACTTTATGTATGTGTGTAATAAATGATTATAGAGCCAAACAATTGGATTAATTCGTGTAAATAATTGATTTATAAAAGAAATAATTATTTGACAAAATTATGCACTCATGTAAGAAACTCTAGATAAGATTGTAAATTCTTCATGATTTAAACATTGTTACTTTATGTATGTGTGTAATAAATGATTATAGAGCCAAACAATTGGATTAATTCGTGTAAATAATTGATTTATAAAAGAAATAATTATTTGACAAAATTATGCACTCATGTAAGAAACTCTAGATAAGATTGTAAATTCTTCATGATTAGAATATTTAAATATTCTAGATAATATA
This sequence comes from Pinus taeda, assembly GCA_000404065.3. NCBI lineage: Eukaryota > Viridiplantae > Streptophyta > Pinopsida > Pinales > Pinaceae > Pinus > Pinus taeda. Next base: position 5,224 of record APFE031062117.1, on the reverse strand, counting down.
AAGGGAGGGAGATAAAGTCCCTTAGAAACATCTCAGCTGGAGAAAAAGGCTGAGACTTGTTACCTTTAAAGCACTGTGGGTGAGAAAGGTAGGCTTTAAAAGCAAAATCCTAGGCAAGAAAGTAGTAAAACTTACAAAAATGGCGTTGAATTAGAAACATTATCATGAAGAAGGGAAATTAAATACACATTGAGGAGATCAACAAGAGGTTGTTGATTCTCTAGAAATTTACAAATGAGTTCGGGGGATAACTGGAGGTAGTTCGTGGTTGGGAGGATAGTGTCTTTTGGTGTAGGTTTCCATGCAGCAAGTTCCTTCAATCCTCTCGTTTGGCTTATGTTGTTTTATTTTGAATACAATTTCAATTATGTAGACTTCTATGCAACATATGATGATAACTTTAAAGTGGTAGTATTAAATACATATGATAGATGGAAATTTACTAACTGAAGAGTGATATGTAAGGTATGGGTATAGGTCCATAATGAAAAATTAATGTACTGGACATGATTTAAGTCATTACTGTAGATTCCAATGCAACTGTAGATTTATATATTAGATATTGAGTTAAACTATTAGAGTACATTATAAGGTAATTGCAGATTAATATACTAGTTGTTGAGCTAAATAACTACTATAAATCCATGTAGAGACAATCATACATTTGGCACTGTAGCATAGCATGCATCATATATTAGATAATAATTTGAATGACATGGAATAGATTATATGTGAAGGAAATAAAAGAACTAGTATGAGTATCGACTCTTGAAGGAAATGTGCAGATATACACAAATATGTAAAACTAAACACAAAAGGCAGAATGCTACAGATCTTAATATTGGTCTTAGCATGCATATGAAACTACCTATTAGGTAACAATAAAACCTTAAAAAGGAATATGAACAAACACAGCCTCAGGTTGTAAATAAAACACACTTATAATTATAGGAACAAGGTTAAATATGGTTACATCGTAGGTTAGGTGATCGATCTATAAGAATATCACATTTATTTAATCAGAGAACCTTTGTTGCTGCCAAGGAGGAATAACTCCATGCAAAACTAGTTATGAGGTAAATAAGAATTGACTTATGGGTCAAATGATTTGAATCAATGCCAGTATAATTATTAATTTTAGGATAACAATGGTATGTCCTATGCTTAGAGAAATTTTACGTCAATTTATTTATAATCCCAATATCAATATCCAGTTTAGCAATCACATCATCATGATAGTAAAATGCAGATAGAACATAAACAATAACAATAGAATACTAGCCAAGACAAGAGGACATAAGATATGGCACTAGTAGTTACAAACCCCAATGTGGGGAAACCCTTGATCAATTCTTCTTATAATTCTTCAAACATTTAGCAGAGAGAGAGTACAATTTACAATATTCACTTACCCAATCTAATCAGTCAAAAAAAGAAAAATAGAAAGCCCTAACCAGAAAGTCAACACTGGTCAACAAGGCTAAAATAGACCTCCAAAACAGCTTGGTCAACCCTGGTCAACTCGGCCTCGAATAGTAAGAAAATGAGCCCAAAACAGTCTGAAAGTAACTCGTCAAACTTGGTCAACAATAGTCAATGCAGTAACTAGAACTAGGGAAGTCAACGCTAGGGTAAAAAACCCTCGGTTTTTGTGCCCAGAATTGCGGCCTGCGCAAATGAAAGTCTCCCTCACAAAACCACAATCAAATAGGGTTAACACTGGTCAAAGTCAGCCTCCTAAAATTTCGGTCAAATCTAGTGAATGTAGTAGCTAGAAAAGCCAGTCTTCCCTTCGCACATGTGGGGAGAGAGGTGCCTAGAAATCCGTACCCAATCAAGATGAGAGAGAGAAATAGGAATGAGAGTGATGCCAAAATGAGGAGGAGGCTCCTTTTATTTATATGCAACGTTGAAGGTTGCAGGAGGCTAATTTGATGGTTGGCCAACCTTTACAATTTGTCCATAATCAAAATAAATTCATAAATTGATTTGTACATGTGAGAATGGGATGATCTTTATGATACTTATAAAGTTCTGCATGAACAATGTGAAACCTATTAATTTTCTTATAGCTTACCATTTTAAGCTTTCTTTGGGTTTAAGTCCTAGTACTGATGAAGAAAAAGGAGTATATGTCTCATGTACCATATGCAAATGTTGTAGGTAGATTAATGTATGTGATGGTGTCTACAGGACCTAGAATTTCACATACATTTGGAGTAGTTAATAGGTTCATCAAAATGTATGCTTCGATGTTGGTTTGCAGTGAAATGGGTGCTTCGGTATTTAAGAGGCACAAGTCACCATTGTATCATCTTTAGTGGTTGATCTTATGCAATATGTGGATATGTTGATTCATATTACGCTAGTGACTTGAGCAAGAGATCTACTACAAGATATCTCTTTAATCTTACAGGTGGATTGATTAGTGAAATGCTAAAGCTTTAGAAATTAGTTGCTTTGTCTAGGACAAAGGTAGAATATATATTTTCTTCACATCTCTGTAAATAGGCAATCTGGTCAAGTTTCCACTAGGTGAGCATGGAAGGATGAAGGAGAAAATGAATGTATTCTGCAACAATTAGAGTGTTATTCATTTTGCTACTAATCCATATTATCAATAAAATACTAATCATATTAATGTAAAATGCCATTTTGTAAGACATGTAATTAATGGTAGCAAAGTAGCTGTCAAAAAAGTTCACACACAGGATAATTTTGTAGACATGTTCACTAAACTTGTTTTGGTAGAGAAGTTGTGGCGGTATTTGGCTTCTTTGGGCCTACAAAAATAGATAATGAATGTGGGTGGGAAAGGAATTAGGAAAATTGTTCTCAAAATGGAGATTGTTAAAAATTAAAATATTTAAATTAAAATATTTTGTAAATGTATTTTCTACGGGTGTGTAAGTATAAGATACCTATTGATTAAAATGTTGTATCTGAGGAAAATTTTATTAGAAGGGTGTGTAGCTGTGAGATGCCTATTGATTAACATGTTGTATTTGAGGAAAATTGTATTGGAATGTTGTATCCCCAGAAGAAAATTTCATTGGAGAGTCATTGATTGACCTTGATTACAATGTATTCCAATCCCTTGACATGTGGAGGTTTTATTGACACACTATTATGTTTTACCGCATACAACTTGTGTTTATGTTTATGAAATTAGATTCCTGTTTGCTAGTTTCTACATTTTTTTCCTTTTATTAATTTAATATTATGGGCTCAAAAATATCGACAATGATCATAAACAAAACAGTTGTTAGCAATTGTTGATTATCTAATCCGGTCAATACTAAGTCAATAACCGAAGAAAAGAGATAAAGCTAAATAACATACAAAAATATCTGAGAGTAGTAGGAAATGTGGCAAAGTATTCGAGGCATATTACGAATTGAGAATCACAAGATAACAAAGCATCAAAACAGACGGACTAGTTTGCCTTGCAAAGCACCTTTGGCTTCCTGCAGCCCAGATATTCATTAATGATACCACAAGAAAAAAAATCAGAACCACATCAGAACAATACATACCTTCATGAGAGAGATCTCCACTAGATGTATACATGGATAGATACAATCCTTCAGAGAAAAAGAGAGTGAGCTCAAAGGCCAAAAGATAAATGCGAACACAAAATATTCAAATTGTTTAAAGGAAGAGAATGATTCATGAAAACTTCTACAATCTTCTACATTCGATGGAATTCACAAACTCTTGTTTAAAGCACACAATTGTAAGTCTACACGAATAACCAGTCTTCCCACTATACATTCTACAATCATATGATGACATTTGATGTGTCTAATGTGCACTTAAACAACACTACATACTTCTACACACATTAGGAGATGATTAATGTGGCTCTAATACCAAAAATTAGACAAAGCCTACAAACTCAGACCACAATTGAACTGTAGTGACCAAAAACCCAAATTGAGAGAAACAAAGACTTGATTGTGAATAGGATTTCCAATGGAGTTACATTTTTTCTTGATTGGAGAAAGAAGACTCCATAATTCAAGAGATAATTGCCTAACAAGTTGAAAAAAAGTCTCTCAATTTTAAAAACTTTTTTACTAAAGATAATTCCAATATTTTTTTTTTAGAGAAGTGGTTTTTTAATCTTTTCATCTCTTTTCTATAATTCTAAAATTTTCTAGAAATCTAACAAATCTAATTTTTCTAAAAACTTTTTAAATATAAATTCTTTTTTAAGAAAATGTCTCCGCAACAGAATATGAACTCAACCCTCCTACTTCATCTGGAACTAGCGATCTTAAACCTCCTACTTCAACTGGAACTAGGGCTAAAGTCCCAGACCCAATCACTTCATAGACTCTTAATGCAATGCATTTCCACTTGAGTTGCTTCTATTTTATATAGTTTTTATAATGCAATGCATTTCCACTTGAGTTGCTTCTATTTTATATAGTTTTTATAGTAGGTGTTAGTAGCTTTCTAAGTGAGAGTTTCTTTTATTTTGAATTATTAATGGTCAATAGATCTCTTTTCCTAAGTGAGAGATTAACACCTAACTCTGAGAGACAGCGCTATGTGAACAATAATTTTTTTACCGGTATATAATGAAATTTTGAGGAAATATAATTGCTAGCCATAATGGCAATCTCTATAAACTATAGGAGGCAGTGATGTTCCCGTTACACAACGACTACAAAGACGTGTTGCACCTCTTACACAATGTGCCATATGCAGGTCAAGGGGTTTTTTCGCTTTAAGCATTTCCATGAGAAACTTTTTGCATGTGGAGAAATTACGTGAATATTAAATAAGTAGAAATTAAATATAATATTTTTGTTAAAGGTAACATTCAGAAATCCTCAAACCGTATAAATAAGAGGAAATTAAATATAATATTTTGGCAAAATAATAATATTTAGAAATCGTCAAACTGTATGAATGTATTTTATGGTGAGTGAACGGGATGACTTGAGAAAATTCAAATGGTTTGGCGATGAATTGTGGGGAAATTCTTAGAATGCGCCACCCGTAATAAACGCATAACACGTGGCTTAACTCTCTGAATTTCACACCAACATCCGGGCTTATCATAGGAACGTAACATCGATCGCATATTCAATTCATGTTGATTGCTCGATGAAATTATTTAAAATTTTAGAAATTTTGGGCCTGTTTATTAGTTTTTAATACGCAAAATGTCTCGTAATAATTTTGAAAAAATATTTAAATTTTTTATAATTTT
>APFE031062110.1:95385-106512 GCA_000404065.3 Pinus taeda | reverse complement strand
AGAAAGGAGGTTTTGTCATTTGAATCATCCAAGAATTGTTCATTTATGTAATGTAAAGGAGGTTGCCCCCTCGAAGAGCCTGAATTCTAAGGCGTTGATCTATCTTTTCTATCTTTTTTGAGATGGTTTCATAACAAATGATATCATGAAAACACGATACAGAAATCTGCGATATTTCGAAGCAAATCACAAAATCGCTTCATCGCGAATCTTTCGGGCTCATTATTCGAGAAAACTTTTTCCATGAACCGAGACCTGGTTATGTGCTTTAATGCTAATTAATGAGTTGGTTGCCAGTTGTTAATGAAATATGGTTTTGCGTTCATCAAAGAGTCAGTTCACGTAAGGTGGTATAATTTTTATGTCTTCGGCATTTAAAAATCTTTCCCATCACCTTTCCTTACCATTACTCTCACCTCACTTGTAAACTGCAGGAACGAAGAACAAAGAACTATACAAAGCAGTACACAGGATATCATGGGGAAGAAAGGCAAAGCTCCAAGCTCTGAAGACAAAAAAATGATACCCTTATATACAGACACCACTTGTAACAAAGATGTTGGTATCACGACTTGGGAAGGCATGTATAATCTACTTGAATAAGAAAATTCCACGGTGACGGAGGTTATGGCTACTACTAGTTCACAAAGATCTTTTGAAGCATCAGTTGCAGATTTAGCTTGCTCATTCTTGCACCGGATAGCGGTGAGGCCCAAAATTCTCCCCTACACATATATGATTAGATGGACACTGGACAACGCGGACATAAAAAACAGACAATTTAAGACTCCGAGTCAAGAACATAAGGAATTATTATTTTCACAAAATTTTTGTTTTACATCCACTAAAAGAAAGCGCACAACAGGCGAAAATCGCACCAAGGAAGCCCGGATCAAGAAATGGAGGCTAATCGTGCATCGTTGGGTAAAAATTCTTGAAATGGAAAGTCTCTAATTGCTCAGCTACCTGTAAGCCCAGAAATTCAGAAAAATAACACTAGAGGTAAAAAAGTAAAACTTGAAGTCTAAAACCAGTAGTAATTGTCTGAAATATCTTCAATATGGAATCTACCAAATGTACAACACTTGCAGACAGACTGGAAACAGACAGCTCAAGAAAAGGCAGAATCAATCAAAAGATTAACTAAGTTGAATTGGGATTATTACTGGACGTATTTGGTAAAACCACATAGCCAGTGTATGACCCTCAAATGCATTATCAATTCTGCCGAAAAGATGGTGCCAGCTCTCGCTGATTCCGTTTTCACAGGACAACTGAAGTCTGAAGTCAGCCAGCCGACCTTACTCAAGCAAATGTTGAATGCTTGCGATTTCAAGGATCAGATACAGAAGTAGTTAGTTGTTAAGTTTAGATGTAATATTAGTATTAATTTTGCTTTACTTTTGCCTAGAAAAAGGACGGTCATTTAAACCATACCCTACATTTTTGTAAATAAGTTATTTTTAGATTTAGTTAGTAGTATTTAAACCCTTCTCATGCATTTAGAGAAGGGTCCAGAAATTTATCAAAAACTTGTCTTCAGAACATGCACTTTTGCACCCTCCGAGGAGGTTTTGATGAATGAATGGAACAAGATTTATTGATTTTTGCATTTAATATCTGCTACTGATGTTGCACTTCTGTACTCTTAGTAGATGTTGGATTAAGAAGAGATAAATCATTATCGCTTGAAGCTCATGAGTAGAACTAGTTATAAATGGTACTTTTATCTCTTAACTATTTATGCCTCTGTGTTAAAGTGATATTCAAGTTAAAGTTGTCTATATATTGATGCGTGAATGCGTGAGTTATCATTTGACACTTTTGTACGGTGATAGCTATTTATTTATGCTTAATGTATGAGTAGCTTATTATGCGATATGTTTTTCACAACTTTTTCGTCTAACTTCTTATACGAAATGGTTTATCTATATTGAATTCTTTTCTCATAATAGTTGAATGATATTTATTACTGATTGTTATCTGAAATCCTTTTTAGATTGCATAACAGAAGAATTACACCCTGGGTTAGTGTAGACTTAAATATTTCTGTTTATTGGAATACAATTGCATATCATTAGATTAGAGTTAGAATTAGAGCATCTCATTTAGGAACTTTTAGAAAAAGAAATATCAATCCTTCACATACACACATAAATTGGGAAACTGGTCCCATTATCCCCAGTCATACCCACTATACCAAACGGAAAAGGAGTTGCCAACTAAGGTCTGGACCGGGTGCATATCCCCCTTGATGTAGACTCGATTTTCAGGGCTTCAACACCATCCTACATCCCACCCCTCCTCCCCTCATCCTTCTCCTTCCCGTATCCTCACCCCCTCTGTTCCTATTATCCCTCGCAGCCCTCCCCCCCCCTTAGTTGATAAAATTTTGACAAGAAACCAATCAAAGGAATCATTTCAAACCTTAAAAGACCAAAATAAAGCAGGAAGAAAATCTAACAACGAACTTAGAGATGAAGCGACAACAAAAGAAATGGATTTAGGAACGCAGCAGCTCATGGACTCCTTTTTTGGGAAAAGGCTAGGAACAATGAGAAAAAACAAAATCACCAAAGAGGGAAAGGACCCTCTGCCCATCAACCAAATAAATAATGATTGTGGTCTCTTGGAACTGTCGTGATTTGGGGACGCCTTTTAAAGTAAACGCAGCAAAAGATATTCTAGTAAAGGAAATCCTAGATATTCTAATGCTTCAAGAGACTGAAACTAGTTGCAAAGACTTGGAAAAAATGATCAAAAATCTAAAAAATTACGAGGGAACAACTCAACAAGCTATAGGGGCCTCAGGGGGTATATGCACCTTATGGAGGAAAGGAAAATGGGAGCTGCTTCAGCAAAAAAAGGATCAACACTGGATTGGAACAGACCTAAAAGAGACAACCACGAATGAGCAATTCTGCATTGTCAACGTACATGCTCCCAATCTCTTCAGGGAAAAAGAAAAATGTTGGAATATGGTTCAAGAGACCCTAAATGATACTCAAAATAGAAAAAGAATTTTGGGAGGGGACCTCAATCTTGTCCTTAATGTGGAGGAGAAATTTAGTGGGGTTTAACATTCAGATTCAAGGGATGTTATTGAAAACATAATGGAAAAAAATAACCTAATAGACATTCCCCCCAACAATGGTAAGTATGTGTGGAGCAACAAAAGGGAAGGAAGTAGTAATATAAAGGAAAGACTAGATCGCATTTTGGTTCAGGACAACATCATCTCTAATTACAACTCAGCAAGATGAAAAAGCATTCACACAATAGCTTCAGACCACAAGCCGATGGTGATTTCTATGGGGCTGATGGAAAATCAAGGCCCAATTTCCATCAAGGCCCAATACCTTTTAGATACTACCTAATATGGAACAACAATGAAGACTTCAAAAATCTAATTATGGATGTGTGGTCTCAAAAAGTCAGGGGGTCCCCTTATTATGTGTGGGAAACCAAGTTAAAAAACTTAAGAAAGAAACTGAAAAAATGGACCAAAGAAAATGAAAAACATTCAAAGAAAAGAAACGATGAGTTATTAAAAAAATGGAGAAACTTCAAGAGCCAAAATAAAACGAGGAGGAGACCAAAGAGGACCATCTTCATGAAAAGGCCCTCTTCTAGGAAATATACAGAGAAAACCGGAAAGAAGAGGAAGTGGTGAGACTAAAGTCAAGAAGCCATTGGTTAAAAGAAGGGGATAAAAACACAACCCTTTTTCACAATTTTATGAAAATTAGAAGGGCCATAAATCAAATCGACAAAATCCACATAGAGGGACAAGAAATTAGAGGAGCTGCTGAATTAAAAAAAGGACATAAACATTTTAAAAACCTCCTAATAGCAAATGGAGAAAGAGAAAACTTCGAATCCTTTTTGCAACATGTGCCAAACAAGATAACTATTGTCCAAAATTCAGAAATTATGCAAGAAATCAAAGAAGAAGAAATCAAGGCAGTTGTTTGGGGCCTCCATCTAGATAAAGCACCGAATCCGGACAGATTCACAATTGCTTTTTACATGCAGTTCTGGCATATAATAGAAAAGGATTTAGTAATAATGATAAGGAATATGTTTATTAAAAAAAAATGGGAGGCTTTACTAAATCCTCCTATCTGGGATTAATTCCAAAGGATGCAAGGCCTTCCACGTTTAGCAGATTTCAGCTAATTTCATTGTACAACTCTTCTTACAAAATAATAATGAAGATTATAGCGAACCAAATTAAGAAAGTCCTTCTTGAGATTATCTCGGAACACCAAGGAGGCTTTGTTCTAGATAGACAGATTATTGACAACATCTGGTTGTCCTGGAAGCTCTACACTCAAGCATGTTGAAAAAAGAACCTGGAATCATCTTAAAACTAGATATGGCCAATGCCTTTGACCGTGTAAGTCTTCCTTACCTCACTTTTGTCTTTAAAAAATTGGTTTCTCAAACGACATCATTGACGTAATCAACGCCTGCACTATGGGACCATGGATAGCCCCATTAATAAATGGAAGACCGAGTTATTTCTTTCAAAGTTCCAGAGGGTTGAGGCAGGGCTACCCTCTTTCACCTTTCTTATACATAATAATGGAATATTCATTAAGTAGAGCTTTGGAGAAGAGCAGGAGAGAAAAAACGCTAACTGGTTTGCACATATCATATGGTGTAAAAAGCATTAATCACTCCTTATTCATAGATGACACATTGTTGATGGGTGGAGCCTAATGCATTATTGCACAAAGGTTCAAAAAAGTCCTAGATAAATTCATGGAGGTTTCAGGCGGTCTCTTAAACAACGCAAAATGTAGAATATATGGCTGGAATGCCTCCTCCCGAACCATGCAAAGAATATCTTAGATCCTTGAGATTCCCATATAGGAAAATTGGAGTCACTTCTTCTACCTAGGACTACCAATATCAAAAGAAAACCTAAAGGCTAAGCTATGGAGCACACAAACTGAAAAGATGAAGGAAAAAATCCAAAGTTGGGGCATGTTGTGGTTGAACATAGTGGGCAGGGTGGCACTAATCAAAGCCATGCTCATTGCGCTGCCAATTTACCAATATGACACTATTCTAGCTCCAGCCAACATCCACAAACAAATGGAATTAATAATCAGGGGTTTTCTATGGCAGGGAGGAAAAAAATGACACCAAAAAGTTCAGCTTGGTCAAATGGGAACAAGTAATTTTGCCTTATGAGAAGGGAGTTTTATCCATAAGGTTGCTAGGAATTATGAATGTTGCCCTAGGGGCCAAAATTATATGGAGAATGATAACCAGAAAGGACAGTTGGTGGAAACAAACTTTGGCATTAAAATATTTGAACCATCAAAGAACTCACTTGCCAGATGAAAATGTCCCAATAAGGCCATGCTCACAAGTATGGAAGCTAGTCAAAAAAATGTTACCTACTATCACCAAGTACACTTCAAAGATGCATGGAAAAGGCAAAAGTATCAAGGTACGGGGAGAGAGAATCATGGGGAAAGAGCCTTCATCCTACCCAGGTATCCATGAGCTAAGAGAATGGATGCAAGATAAGGGGCTAACTTCCCTACACTCTATATCTCGATGAAAAATAGAAATTGGCATGATTGGAACATTCCAAATCTACCTCCAAATTTAAAAATCCAATGGGATCTCTTAGTCCTCCATCTTAAAGGATCATCCCCAACAAATATGGAAGATGAAGACACAGTTATCTGGGATCCTAATGGGGGTGCTTACTCAGTCAAGTCCAGATATATCACTCTTCAGGCACAGCAAGATGAACAAGATTGGGCCCCCTAGAAATCTATATGGAAGACAGAAAGCCTCTCCAAAGTTAAGATTTTCAGTTGGACTCTTCTAAAAGGAAGAATTATCACAGTTTATAACCTTAAAAGAAAGGGATTCTCTGACCCGTCAAGGTGCTCAATGTGCCTAAATGAAGAAGAATCCATCCAACACCTCTTCTTGGATTGCCCCTTTACTAGAGAGTGTTGGAAGCCTCTTACTAACCCTCTGGAAATGGAGCTCAACTTCTCCATTACCTTTAATGACTTCTTCATTGAATGGAATAAAATTTACCCTTACTCAATGAAGAACAAGCAAACCATCAAAAGGTTCTGGGAAAGTCTCCTGTCATTTCTCTGTTGGCAGATCTGGCTCTCAAGAAATCATAGCATTTTCAAAGGCCAAATCCCAAAGATTGGAAGAGTTATGTCAAAGACTTGGGGCCTCACTTCAGAATTTTTAAACATGAAAGGTTTAAAAGCAATAGACAGTAGCAACCTCCATCAAGAAGAAAGGAATTGGATCAGCCAAGCAACTATCAGAAGTAACTGAAATATCAGTCCCAATGTTAGACCTCCAACTCAAAAGTGGTAAATTAGATTAAATAAGGAAGAGTTTTCAACATGGAAAGGAAACCTGAACAGGCGTTGTCTTTTCTTCGACAGTGCCTCCAAAAACAATCCGAGTAGAGCTAGAGTAGGAGGGATCCTCCTAGAACTAGGGGGAAATAAGCCAATCATTTATGAGTGGGGGTTGGGGGAAGCCTCTAACAATAGGGCTGAGGCTTATGGCCTGTTAATGGGCACCAAGATTAAAAAAAAAAGGGAAATCAGAGATCCCATTATAATGGGAGATTCAACTATCATCTTTGAAGCCATGATTAGTAGAATAAATCCTCCAAATGTTGCCATGCACCAAATCCTCAATAAAATAAGGCAAAATATGGAAGACCTAGGAAATGTCAGTTTTAAACATATCTTGCGGGAAAACAACAACTTCGCTGACCACCATGAAAATTTGGCAGTAGCCAGGTCTGAAGGGGAAGCAAGAGTAGTTGAGGATGTGTTCCTCACACCTATTCCTTAGTCCAATCGTCCCTGCCTAAAAATCATGTCAAAAATCTCTACAATCAATTATACTTTGAGTTTCAATGCATATGTGATATGTTGTACCCATAATTATCCACACAGTGAATCATTTTTGGTTGACAGAGGATGGAGGTCTCGTGACTCCACTCGCATCATACTGTGAAACTTCTGCCCTTCTATTTGCCTCAAGATACGCAATTTGACTCCAATCGAGCTCTCCTAGATCATGATTTCTCACCAACTGATTTGGCCTTCCTCTGCTCCCCCCTCTCCTTTATATTGTGGGCCTCCCTCTCCTCTCTTCACTCCCTGATCGCCCTCTGTTATTCATGTTGTTCTTTCTCTCTAGCAAGCTCCTTATTTCCCTCTTGCTTATCAGCCTACGATCCATCCTTCTTCGCCTTCCCTCGACCCTCCCGTGCTTTCACACTCCCTCTCTCTGCGACCCCAAGCCTCATGCAAACTTGTTGCCTTTGCAATGCTACTTCCCTCATGCTCGCAATCTTTTCATGATCATCTTTCAATCATCGCCCTACTCTCCCTTTGGAATTTTGCCCATTTCTGCTATCATCTCAGACCTCTGTCTTACCTCATCCATTTCCACTTTGAATGCAGTAAATCTTGATCTCTTTTACTTCCCGTTTGGAATCAAGCCAACAGACTGGTGCACTATTCAAGGGAAGTTAGATCTTTGTCCAACCAACAAGAAGGAACATAGGCAACACTCTATCAATCTCAGGGGAATAACAACAGTGCCTTCACCTGGCAGAGACACCAAGTAGAACCAGCACACCACAAAGGATCATATCTCAGGTTACAAGACAACAAAAGATTGCTCAGCAATGGACTTCAATCCAATAGACCGAGCTTCACAAAATGAGAAATGCGCTACATGTCAAGCTAACAAATTCATGATCGTCAAGATAAGAGAGAAAATCCAAGACTTGAAGATTCAAATGAGATATGAAAATTCAGCTTTGAAGAGACAATTGGAGAGCTAGAAGGCTGAAATAGACTCCCTCACCAACAAGTGCACTCACCTTGAGGAAACAGTCAGCTACCTCAAAAACATAACTCTGAATCAAGAGGGAGAAAATTACAGCTATCAGAGTAGTAAACAGAGATCTCAGCAAGATGAATATGTAAATAAATATTAAAAAGCCTCATAAGTGTTTTTAAGTTTCTTAGTTTCTGAAAGTTATGTTATGTAAGTGTATTTTCTTGCTTTCTCAGTTTGTATGGTAGTATGCTAGAAATGTAGTTGGAATCTTTGGAATTTTTAGATTCATGTCTAAAGGAACTCGGGACTACGTTCCTGGTCTACTCTCCTTCGGCATGACTCTTTCCAACCCCATATGTATTAGGAGCTTGCTACTATCTCTTTTTTGGAATACATAAAACCATATCCGATCTTATAAAAAAAATGACGAGTACAATAATTTGTCAGCTCCAACTCCCTAGTACTCAATTAGAAAAACGTTCAATTTAAAAGGAAGCCCCAACTCCCAGAAATGATGCTCCAACACCTTGGTTTTACAAGCTCCAACTAGAAGGATGCTCCAACACCCTGTTAGCATCAATTTGTTGCCCTAGCACCACCCTGCCACCCTGAAATGTTTTTTGGCTCCAACCTGAAGTGTTGATCTACATTGTCATTGATGTCAATATGGAAATATTCCAGGACACTAAATGATGATATGAAGCCAAGGAGAAGCAGAGCAAATCCGTGAAGAAACAGGAGCAAAGCCATCAGGGAAGCCATTGGAAATCAAGAACAGGAGTAGACAAAGAAGAGTTAATCAGAAGCAGTTTATCGAAATCCATCATGAAGCCAAGTCGTAAGAGGAAGATGTCATTGGAAGCCATGAGAAGCAAAGAGGAACACATCGGTGGAGGTGCATAAACAATGCTAACGAAGGAGTTAACAGTAATATCGAAGAAACAGCGGAGGAGCATAAACAAAGTTATCGGAGGTCACAAGAAGATAATCCACAAAGAGCACAGCTATCAGAAGAGTGAGGGTAGGAGTGTACGTCTGTTTTGATCGTGGCTGAAGGCCCACACTAAATCCTAGCCGTTGATCTCATTTCAATGCTTACATCACAGTCAACAGCGGGGGTTAAGCTTGTTGTTCACCCGTCTACTAGTTGAAGACCCGCTGGCCGTAGATTTGATGACCTCATGTATCCAATGGATATCGGGTCACAAAATGATCAGATGTTAATCTCAAGAACGGACCCGAACTTTTATAGATTAAGGATTTATAATCCTTATCGGATTCGCAAAGGCGGTTAAGTGTCATGCAAGTTCCCCGCCCGATATCGTTGTGAACCATTGGATCCAACGTGCCTTGATCAAACGGTGGAGGATCGGTGATTGGGTTTGTAGATCGGGGGGATCAACAATCGTCGAATTAATGATGAGATCAACGGTGGAGAATTAATCCGATAAGACTTGGGACTAAGTGGACCCGAACAGTTTATGGTAACAACCCTAATGCAATATCGCATCCACCCATTGGAACTTTCATATCGCAATTCATAAATGGATGTCACATTAATAACTGCGATTGCGATATTATTGTGGACCCGCTACACCATTATAACATGATTTAATAGTATATCACATCTGCATTGGAAGTTACGTATCACAAAGGAATGCCACTTGAAAACTGCGATTGTGATAGCATTACGGACCCGCTACACCATTATAGCATGGCTTAACTAAATATCGCATATGTTGAATTGCAAAGTTCAAAAGGGTTGACACTACTAGACTGTCGATCGCGATAAGCCTTGTGAACCCAACCTCCGATTGCGATATAAGTTGTGGACCTGATTAAGTTATCAAAAGAAGCTTATTGGAATATCACATTCGTCAGAAATAGGGGCATTGACAATGTTATATCATGAAGCCAAAGGGTTGCGATTGCGGGAGTTTCTGAAAGTTGCGATTGTGAATTGAGTTACTGATGTGGCATGTGGGACCTCCCTATGGGTATAGCCTCTCCTATGAAATCATCCGTAAATAATGAGTCTATTGTATGAATATTAAAAAGGGCCTCTTTGATATAATTTTAGTATGCAACACTATTGTAATTCGACCTCTCTTCCATATGAACGTGTCTATTGAGTGTTGGTGAACTCGAAGAGATAGAGGAAGCCGAAGATCAAGCGAGCGAAGAAGGTCAAGTGAGCACAGAGGAAGCTGAAGATCAAGCGATCGAAGAAGGAAGCCAAAAGGTTGAGCAAGTGTAGAGGAAGCCGAAGATCAAGAAAACGAAAAAGGAAACCAAAGGTCAGGCGTATCAGGCATCTATAACAGAGAACAAGGAAAGTTCAAAACGGGCGAACTGGAAGAAAGAGAGCAAGAGGTAGGTCCAGCAGGATAGGAGGAAGACGAAGGTCCAGCAGGACAGGAGGAAGCCAAAGGACGAGCAACTCTGTTGATCGCGTTAACCTTTGAAAGGCTCATACCAGTGATAAATTAATCAGGTACATAACGCAACCTGAAAAACAATTTTGTGAAGGGAAAAACAATGTTTCATCTGACATCACTTGAAGGGAGAAGTAGCCAGCACCAGCATTGAAGTGTATGTGAATTTTTTTATGGGAAGTAAGAGATCGCGACAGCAAGAACAGTGAGAAGCAGTCACGCCGGAAACATTTACCATGACAATGAGAACATAGGCTTGAAACAAAGAGTTGGCTTTTGTGCAGAGCTTAGTGCAGTTCATTGTAGACACACTGAAGTTTTGTGGAGATATTATTGGAGATCATAATGGCCATTTTATATCATCATGAGGTAACTTTTTAGACTCTGTGTGGACAGTATGAAGAGTTGTGAAGATTCCTTCATATGAAGATAGGTTGTCATTGATGTTGTAGCATGGAGACTACAATGGAGCTATAAATTGACAGAATTCAGTAAAGAATATTTTGGGGGCAGAGAATTACTATCAAACATGCCTTGACAAGATAGGGTTGGCGCCTCAGAATTGGAAGGATTGGTGTCCTTGGAGTTGGCGCTCCTAAACACAAGGTTGGTGCCTTTGAGAAGATAGAGTTGGAGCCCTAGAGGTTGGAGCCTCACAAAAGACCAAGTTGGTGCTTGGCAACAGATTGGAGCCTTATATATATTGTATCTGATTTATTGTAAAGATTATATTAATAAAAGCATTTATTCCTATGGTTCATTTTGTGTTCTAAATATAAATGAGT
This sequence comes from Pinus taeda, assembly GCA_000404065.3. NCBI lineage: Eukaryota > Viridiplantae > Streptophyta > Pinopsida > Pinales > Pinaceae > Pinus > Pinus taeda. The sequence continues at coordinate 95,426 of APFE031062110.1, read as the reverse complement.
TAACTGGTAAAAATAACAATTGAAAAGAAATACTGATTCAC